>JAAXCT010002291.1:0-83169 GCA_012490785.1 Eragrostis nindensis
TTGCCCTCTTCTAGACGTTTCTTTTCGAGCTTGAGGTAACGAAGCATTCTTCAAGTTCGTGGTTGGGGGAACGGTGAATCGGACACCACTTAGCCACGCCTTCTGGACGACCTCGCTTCTTGCGGAGTGTTGCGATCCGATCCCGATCGATGACCGCGTTCACCTTCCTGTCTTCTGACTTTCTTCTCTCGGAGCCTTGCCCCGGCCATCAGAGAGGCGAGCACGAGCATCGGCAGGCCTTGGCGCAGATTTCCGCCAGTCAGAATAGTTTTGCGGCGTAGTCTTCGGCTCGTTCTCCGCTATGGTTTCCACCATCTTCACATCCACACACCCTTCTTGGAAGGCGAGATTACTTCGATATCGGAGATGTCTGCGATTGTATTCTTCATTAGGCAAAACGATTGATGTAGTCTCAAAAATTCTTCATCAGCCTTCTGTTAAACACCTCGAAGCTGCTCTGGTGTCGCGTTCGATTGTACGATCCAAGGAAATTCCCTTGAAGACTTCGCACAGTTCTGCCCAGGAGTGCGAAGTGATATGCTGGTAGGTTTAGCAACCACGACCGCGCTGCTCCGGTCAGGGCGGTGGGTAAATAGCGCACTTAATCCTTTCATTCTCCTCCTGCGGCATCTATCGTCGTGGAGTAGATTGACAAGAACTCTTCTGGGTTGATGGTGCCGTCGTACTTGTCGATAGACCCACCTTAAACTTGGCTGGCCACTCAACAGTCCGGAGATAGCTACCCAGAGCTCTATACGGGGGCGGCTTAGGAGCCGTCTCTGGGCGCGTCCCTCTACGAGCTGGAGCGCCTGGAGTTCGTTGGTCTGGTTCCCCCCCTGGGGGTTGCCAGTTTGGTTCCTCCGCTGGTTTATCTGATGTCTTGCGTCCGAAGGCTCCAGATTACGCCGATGTCGACTGGGGTGATCGGAAGATGATCCATGTGAGGATGAATCGGCTCTCTGTTCGTTGGTAGCCCCCAGGGGTCTGTGTACTGGAGTCCATGGCCGGCGTCGCAACCTCTTGACCTTGCGGTGGGCTCACGCGGCCGGCAAGTTCTACAACTTGTTGTACCATTGGAGCTAGTGGTGTTCCGTCGGGGGCCAAACGCGCAAGGGAGTCTAGCGCAGTCTGGAACCGGACGGCGTCGAAGTCGATGTTGAGATTTCTTGGCGTCACATTGGATGGCGCAACCGATCGAGATCTGATCGAGTCGATGGTGCGCAAATCGCTAGATGCCTCATCGTCACGTCCCGCCATGAAGACTTCTCTGGCCGGGTTGTGACCCTGGTTTGGATCTCCGATCTCAGGGCAGTCATTGTCGCTGAAGTCGGACTCGTAATCAGGATAACTGAGCCCGAACCCAGGAAAATACCACCCCTCGACGATGTCAAGAACGATCTTTTGCATTCTCGCTTCTAGGGCAGAGCTAGGTGGCGGATCCGAGGCGGATCCGTCTTCTAGACGGGTTCCAAACGGAGAGCCCGTTACCCGCGAGGTGATCTGGAACTCGGCCGCGGAATTCCGCAGCCCGAACGTAGTACATGGGGCCGCCGGCGACACACGTGGCGTCGCCGACGAGCTCTTTTCTTGGAGATTTCCTTCCTTGTCCGCGACGAACGTAAAAGATCCGAACTTGAATTCGGCGCCCGCCGGGAACTTCATCTTGTCCGCCAATGCCATCTGATGCGCTAGACGGATCCTCAGCGCTGCCCCCCTACCTGGCGCGCCTCTGTCGTCGCTCGAATAATCGAGAGAACGACAAATATTTGGTTCGGGGAACAACGATCAATCGAGGTATCGATCTAGGGCACAGAGAGTTTTTATACTGGTTCGGGCCTCCCGGAGGATAATAACCCTACGTCCAGTGTATGTCGTGTTGAATATGGTGGTGTGTATGATGTACAATGCAATGTCCTCTCATCGGAGGGTTACATGTATATTTATAGTCCTTGTTACCGCCTCTAGAAGTCCTTGCCTTGTTCTACAAGACTTTCGATCTGTAGTAACAAATTCGGAGTCTATCTACAAGTTTCCTTTCGTGCGAAACAAGTCTTCAGAAAATACCAAACTAAGTCTTCGGGAATATCTGAAAATATGGGTTACGACACCTTTCATTTGATAATGAGCATGAACATTCACATTTCACTGTTGTGTAGAGACAAATAAATTGTAAACTATGACTGGCAACGGAGTTTAAAAACCACAAACAACAAAGATGTAGTCATATCCATGTATTAAAGCACAACTATGATAGGAAATTTTATTTTGTAGTTATCCTAGATTGATGAATCTACTTTGATGTTCTTTGGTTCGTTTGAAAAAAAAATTGAAATCATTTTGTTTACGGATAAATGATAGCAAAGGGTAATGCTATATAGTTCATGTGTGATTGTATATTTTTGTTTCTTTTTTTATGAACGTACCTGTCTATCCGATCAAGATCAACACACTACACACCATCTTTGTTAAACTCTAGCCCAAGTCACTTCACCGGCCTTGCATCTGCCACCATGGCAGGGTGCATCAATTGCCACGGCACATCGACATCAACTGAAAAAATTTTTTTACTCACCTCAACAATATACACGTGCAATTAAAATGTTTGTCCATGCAAATCTTGGCAAGCTGGATGTTTTATTGCTTTTTTGTGGTAATTTGTAGGATTTTCTTAGGATTAATGTGAAGGCTCCAAATTAAAGGAGCTAGCCTCCAGTTAGTAAATATATGATATGATGCACATCTCTTTAACAACTTTCTTCAACAGTTTATTGCAAGTGGCCAAAGGTTTCTAGTATATTTGTCTAAGTATAAATAATAACTTTGTCTCAAAAAAGTATAAACAATAACTGTGTGTAATGAGTTTTTAAAAAATTAAGTTGTTGGTAAAACTGTAAGGAAAGACACTGTATTGAACTAACTGTCCGCCATTAGGAAGAAAAGTGAATATGAGGACTAGAACTGTAGCCAGCTCCTTGAAAACTTTAGGGAAAGATGACTTGTCTTTTACTGATTGTAACTGTTATACATTACTACGTTCTAACCAGTGCTTGTAATAGGTACCTTATCTTAATAGATGACATATGGTCCGTATCAGCATGGGAAAATTTAAAGGATTCTCTGCCAGAAAATAAGAAAGGCGGTACTGCAGTGTTGACAACAAGGTTCAAGTCTGTGTCTGAAGCCTGCCGCCGTCACGATGGCTATGTCTACGAGCACAAGCCACTTTCTGAAGGAAGTTCCAACAAATTGTTCTATGATACAATATCAAGTGCTTCTCATGATCCGTGTATAATTACCAGACCCGTTAACAAGCTGGAGATCATCACGAAGATTTGTGGAGGTCTGCCCTTAGCAGTAGTTGTAGTAGCAGGTCTAATGGCTAGTAAACTTAAGTCTGAGCCCAACTCAAAGTTGGATGCCCTGTTGGAAAAGCTAAACCAAGAATTAAGTGCAGTTCTGGGAAATAATCTCACCACAGAGGGAGTGACACAAATACTAAACTACTGCTACAAGAATTTGCCACCTGACTTGAAGACCTGCTTATTCTACATGAGTATGTTTCCCAAGGGTAGCTTGATTAGCAGAAAGCGCCTGATCAGAAGATGGATAAATGAAGGACTAATCACCGAAAAACATGGGAGGACTGTCGAGGAAATCGCTGAGGACTGCTTCAATGAACTCATCAGCAGGAATCTAATCCGGGTGGTCAACAACAGCAGCAATGGAAAGGTGAAGAGCTGCCTGGTTCACGACATGGTTCTCGAGTACATCGTTGCCAAGTCAAGTGACGAGAATTTTATCACCGTGGTTGGTGGCCACTGGCAGACACCATTTCCAAGCTACAAGGTGCGCCGGCTATCCATCCATAGAAGTGACCAACAAGAGAAAGAAATGGTAGAGAGGATGAAATTGTCACATGTGCGATCCTTGACAGCGTTGGAGAGTTTCAGGGCTCTTCACTCTGCGATGCACAAGCTTCAAATACTGCAGGTCCTGGATCTTGAAGGTTGCAAGGACTTATCCTTGAATCAGCTCAAGAAAATATGCAATTTGCACCAGTTGAAGTACCTTAGTCTGCGCCAGACGGGCATCGAGGAAGTTCCCAGCAACATAGGCAGACTGGAATATCTGGAGGTATTTGACATAAGGGACACCAACGTCAGAAAGCTACCTGCATCAGTCGAAAGGCTTCAGCGAATGACCCATCTACTCACTGGTAATAAGAGAAAGCGAAGAGCTCTGAAATTGACAGAAGGAATCACAAAGATTACAGCTCTGCAGACTCTGTCCGGAGTTGAGATCCATGGAAGCTCTGGTGGTGCAGCCAAGAGAAGACCCACCGTCGGGAAAACTACCAGTGCACAGGCGGCAAATACTAACTTGGCTAAAGAACAACGCTCATTTGCACACTTGGAGAACCTCACCAATCTGAAGAAGCTCACCATTTACAGACTCGTATGCTTCAACGATAGTGACAACGAGTTGCTGCTGTCTGCAATTGAGCATCTGAGCAGTTGCTCCCTTAAGTTCTTTTCCATCGACGATAATTTCTGTGGCTTCCTTGACAGCTCACTCAATGCTTCAGAAGCACCGCCAGAGCACCTGCAGACCCTTGGGTTGTGCGGTAAATTGTCGCAGGTGCCCAAGTGGATCGACCGTCTTCACAACCTTGAGAAGCTAACCCTTTCCTTAACCTCACTCACGACGAGCACCTTGGTGGTCCTTGGTGAGCTGCCCGAGTTGTTCTCTGTCACTTTTACTCTGGACTCAGAACAAAACACAACAAGTGCTCTCAAGATTCTGCAGAAAAATGTAATGGAGTCAGATGGAAACATCTTTGTGCAAGCTGGAGGATTCACAAAGCTTAAACTGCTACGCTTTTTGGCGCCGGTGCTGCCCCCTCTGAGTTTCCTGGAAGGGGCAATGCCGGAGCTTCAGAGGCTTGATCTGAGATTCACAACGATGGAGGGTGTCTATGGCTTGGAAAATCTTAAAAGTCTTCGGCAGGTGGTCCTGACAATCAGCATTCGGGCGCCTGAAAATGCTAGAGCGAAGGCATCCCGGATCAAAGTACTGGCAAGCATGGTTCCAAATGGGCCGACAGTTGTCGTTGACGAGTACAATGAGTCATCAGAAGAATAATGGATGTGTTTCGAAGTGGAGTGTGCATATCAGCATTGTGCATGACTCTTCTTCCGCGCATCACCCGTGAAGCTGCTCCGCTTTTGTGGCAAGTTTTGTTCATGTGATGTTTCCTAGTATTTCTTAGTACGCTATATGTAATGTTTTATGTTCATTATTTTCACGCCCGAGCCAGCTTGATCATGTAATGACTATTGTATTTCTGTATATGAACCTTGTGCATTTGTGGTAAATTGTAAAAGTACTCTACCCTGTATGTTTTTAGGCTTCTATATGAGAGATTACATGTCGATTGCTGTTTACTGTGCATGATTGCAGGTTGGTTGTGTTTTTGTGCGACGGCTAAAGTGTGGATGAATTTCATGAACTTTCTATAGTTTCTGGATCCCAGTATTACGAGTAGCAGGAAGGTTCTAATAGAAGCTTGTGTTTTTTATTTCTTGGTATTTTCTTAAGAACTTCTTGTCTCCAATTGAATGGGGAATAGTTTTGCGAAGCAGGTGCTGTGTTAAAACACACCAGCTTTTTTTTTTTGAGCAATTGTTAAAACACACCAGCTGCAAACATGTCTGCAAGAGAAGTTTGTGATATGTTTCTTTTACTATATTTTCGGTGGGCCTTTTCTTAGAATTTATTTATGGCACTTCATATTTTGATCTTTGCTGATAAGATGCATCTCTGAAGAAGCAGTCTCAAGCTTATGGCAAGTTCAGTCCCCAATCACTATGCCGGCTGCACGTTTCAACGCCTTCCTCCTTCTCTGTTGTTGGCGGCTATGGAACCACCGTCATAATGTCGTCTTCCGTTCCATGCCCCTGTGCTATACCCGGCTCTTCGCTAAATGTCGTGAAGATGCTGAGCTTTAGTCTTGTAGGTTGCCGCGAGCTGATCGGCATGTTGCCCAAGCTTGGGCCTCGATGTTCCCCTCCTAATCCCCCTGTGTACCTAACTAAAATGACATGTAACATACTGCTCATGTATGGACTTTTGAAATGAAATGAAATGAAATGAAAAGGTGGGGATGCTCTCCCCCCGAATTCCTTAAAAAAAAAATTAGGAGCGACACTGACAGTTGGTGAACTCGCATGGCAGCTGATTGCTTCGTTAAGAGGTTTGTTTGGATAAAACCAGTACACGGAGATGGAGCAGATTTGAGTACAAAATTATATTGAACTAATTTGTCCCTCAATCCCTCTCAGGCCACAATTAATCCGTGATTCGTGTATGTGGATTGCTTGGCCATTTGTAACTAGTTCCTCTGATTCGTGTCATCAAGAGCACAATGTGGGCAATTCCCAACCCAACACACGCAATTAAGCTTAAAACTTAGCAACTAATCGCATATTCGCATGCATCGCAATGAAGAGAGTAGAATTCGAGGGTTTGGAAGTTACCTCGGCGGAACGAAGCAGGAGACCAGGGCCTGGCGGCGCCCACGAGTGATGAGCAGCAGTTGAGCACTGCTCACGACTGAAACGGAGGAGGGTCGACGGAGGCGACCGGCCAGAACGGGCCGTATGATCTTACCCGAACTCGTCGGGGGAGATACAAAATGCAGTGCCACCCGACAGAGGCTGGAAAGCCATGGCGGCGGTTGCCGGAGCGGCGAGCACGAGAGAAGTCCCCGGCACCAGCATACGACAGGTTACAGGCGTCCATCGTATAATGAACGGTTATTGACGTGTCGCGGTTGATGACTGAGATCCGTATTCCCGAAGCGAAAACGCCATATAGCTGTCTCTGCCACTAGAAAGCGGGTTTCATTTCTTTCTTTCTTTTTTTTTTTTTTTTAACCTGGGTTTCATTTCTTCCGGAGAGGAGGCGACAGGCGAGGAGCTGGGGCCTGGGGGCAAGCAACTCCGTCTCCATGCCGAGATGCTCTCTCGCCACCCCCGCCACGGCCGCTGCCTCCTCCTCCCCAAGCTGCGGCCTTTCTCCACCTCCACCTCCGCACCCGCACCTCCTCCTTCCGCCTCCTCCAATGCCGCCTCCACCGACCCCGCCGCGCTCGCCCCGGACGACGCCATCGCCATGCTCCCGTCCCTCGCCGACTCCGCGGGCTCCGCGGCGGCGCTCGCGCTCTTCCGCCGCCTCTCCGCCCGCGCGGACATGCGCCGCCTCATGCGTCTCTACGCCACGGCCGCCACCACCTTCGTGGCGCGCGGGAACCTGCCCATGGCGCACGAGGCGATGCGCACGATGCTCGCCGCCTTCGCGGAGGCCGGGCCCGGGCGGCTGCAGGAGGCGGCCGACATGGTGCTGGAGATGCGGAGCCACGGGCTCCCGCTCTGCGTCGAGACGGTCAACTGGGTGCTCCGCGTCGGGCTGTCCCGCCCGGGCTGCTTCCCGCTAGCGCGCAGGGTGTTCGACGGAATGGCGGCGCGGGGCGGCGACGGGGAGGTGCGCCCCGACGCGCGCAGCTTCCGAGCGCTGGTCCTCGGGTGCTGCCGCGAAGGGCCCCTGGAGGAGGTCGACGCCTTGCTCTCGGCCATGTGGGGGCAGGGGTTCTGCCTGGACCACGCGACGTGCACGGTCGTGGTGCACTCGTTCTGCCGGCAGGGGCGGTTCAAGGACGTGGCCGAGCTGTTCAGGAGGATGTCGGGGATGGGAACTCCTCCAAACATGGTGAATTACACCGCGTGGATAGATGGTTTGTGTAAAAGGGGCTACGTCAAGCAGGCGTTCCACGTGCTGGAGGAGATGGTCAGGAAAGGGTTGAAGCCAAACGTGTACACGCACACGTCGCTGATCGATGGGCTCTGCAAGATCGGGTGGACTGAGCGGGCGTTCCGGCTCTTCCTGAAGCTCATCAAGAGTAGCTCGTACAAGCCGAATGTGCACACGTACACTGTGATGATTGGAGGGTACTGCAAAGAGGGAAAGCTTGCTCGGGCTGAGATGCTGTTGGGACGGATGGTTGAGCAGGGGCTGGCGCCAAACACAAACACTTACACAATGCTGATTGACGGGCACTGCAAAGGAGGCAGCTTTGGTCGTGCCTTTGAGCTGCTGAATAAGATGAAGCAGGAAGGTTTCCTGCCCAATATTTACACGTACAATGTCATTATCGGAGGTTTTTGCAAGAAAGGACGGATTCAAGAAGCTTACAAGGTGCTCCGGTTGGCCACAACTCAGGGGCTGCGTCTTGATAAGGTCACATATACTATACTGATAACTGAACACTGCAAACGGGGACAGATAACTTATGCTCTAGATTTGTTCAGTCGGATGGCAGAAAATGGTTGTCATCCTGATATAGACACATACACCACCATCATTGCTATGTATTGCCAGCAGAGGCAAATGGAAGAAAGCCAGAAGCTGTTTGAAAAATGTCTTGCGACAGGATTAGTGCCAACCAAGCAAACCTACACATCAATGATTGCAGGATATTGTAAAATTGGCAAATCGACCTCGGCCTTAAGTGTCTTTGAGAGGATGGTTCAGCACGGATGCGCTCCTGATTCTATAACTTATGGGGCACTAATAAGTGGGCTATGCAAGGAATCGAGGCTAGAGGAAGCAAGGGCATTATACGAGGGCATGCTTGATAAACAGTTGGTACCATGCGAAGTAACTCGTGTCACTTTAGCTTTTGAATACTGCAGGAGGCAGAAGATGGACATTGCTGTATCAATCTTGGAAAGATTGGACAAAAGGCAACAAACTCACACAGCAGATGCACTAGTTAGAAAGCTCAGTACTCTGGGGAACTTGGATGCTGCTTGTCTCTTCCTTCAAAATGTCTTAGACAAGGATTATGCTGTTGACCATGTAACTTACACGGACTTCATCGATTCATGCTATAACAAAAATAGATATGCCCTAGCTTCAGAAATATCTGAAAAGATGTCAAAGAGAACTTCTAGCTTTCAGAAAAAAGATGATGCAGCCATTGCTTGATCAAGAGCAATCCCCAATACGGAGGAGCAATTTAATATCATCCTGTTCCTTTCTTGCGCTGCCAGCTTTGTCAAATGAAGGTAATTGGTATACTTTTCTTATCTTATTTCGTGAACTCCTATATGAAGACCTTAGACCGGTACTACTTTTTCAAAATTTTGCTAATACTTACTGACGTTATAATATCCAGAATGAAAAAAAGTCCGGTCATCTAGTACTGGTCAAAAGTTTGCTCATACTCACTTTTCTTCAATTGATGGGTGCGAACTGCTTGATGACAAAATGGAGTTTGCTTTTGCACAAACTTTGAGAGAAGAACGAAGGTATGTTTTTTACGCAATAGGAAACTGTGGTGATTTGACTTTCTAATAAAATCCTAGTTTTATTTCATCTTATGCCAATTGATTACATTTTCCCATTTTGATGCTTATATTCCTGCAGGGTAACAAGTCTTTCCTAGATACTTTGAGGATTATTCAATATTGCATAACCCATCTGTGTAATGTTACTAATGTATGAAGGATTGAAGGTTACTTCTCTACCAACTGTACCTTCTTTGTGTTCATAGTGAACATGTTTGGTGGTGAACTCCGTATGTTCGTTTGTGTATCTTGTACCTATACCAGTACGCTAGCTTTGCTGTCATGTTGATTGACACCATATGTAGCATCCTTTTTTCAAATATCTTAAGTTTTGTTTGTCAGTAGTATCTTTATTGATAGTCCTCTTCATTGCTCCTGCTACTCTTACATCTTAATATCTCTGTGATTTTTCCTTTGTTAATTCTGGGATGAAACTGTGAGTTGGTTCAGAAAACACATTGGATGGATCATTCTTTTGTTCTGCTGAAGTGTATGGCTTTTACTAAAGGTTTGCTATTTTCCTGGTTGGCCAAGCGGCCCATGCCTAAGAGCAATAAGATAGAAATCAGAAATTTTCATTTGCAGTATTTATGTAGCATGTACAAAGAGTTACCAACTAATACAAAATGCACTTCAGATCAAATGTAAATTCTAGAGTTCATAATATGTACTGATCTGAACTAGACACATCTGCAGCTATGCTCACATCATACATTATAAATTATTGATGCCAGCTATTAATGAGGACTCTATAGAGTATTCTTAATATCCAACGTTTGTGGTGTGTACTTCTGAAGTTTCCTTGCAACGTTGTACTGAAGGAACATGTGAAAATCATGTTAATTTTTGATGATGTTGCAGCTCATCTGCCAGCAGACAGCTCAATGGCTTCTTGGATATTCAGAGACTCTTCACTGAAGCTGAACAGCTTACGCTGCTGCCTCATCTCATGCTGCTGTCGTCGGTTGAGCTCAGCCAGCTGCCACTCCTCCCAGCGCTCTTCTGGGACAAAATCTCCTTCCAACAGCTGCACAACCTCAGACATCGTGGGGCGTCGATCAGGTTCCATTTGGGTGCAGAGGAGTGCTATCTGGGTTATCTTCTCCAGCTCTTCGAGGTTGTATACACCACCTAGGTTACGGTCCACAATGTCATGCAGCCGCCCTTCTTCCATCCACAGCTTGACCTTCAATTAACCAAACAGTTGAGTCAATTTGTGAACTTATTTCTAATTATTATGGAGGGGCATGTCAGCTATGTGAACATGTGAAGCAAGGGTTGACCACAAAAAGGTAAATGCATGGTTTTTCGTAATTCCTACTAATAAATTATTGATGACTAAAGTGTGCAACATGAGCTGCTTAGATCTTAAGATGCTTGTTTTACATAAGTTTCCTTGATCTATCAGTAACATCATGCAGCATGATCTTTAATCATGTATTTATAAACAATCATAGGGTCATGTCAATTTTATCTTACCTGGTCAATGAGCATGATTTCACCTGCATCTTCCATATGTTGAGGAAAGAATGCTATTGCACGCTCTCCTGTCACAATCTCTAACAACATGACACCATAACCAAATATATCTGTCTTCACTGATGGCCTCCCTGTCTTTATGTACTCAGGAGCTATGTGGCCCATAGTCCCACGGAGCCCCGTTGTCACTGTATTCCTCCCTATGTCCACCATCTTCGCTAACCCAAAGTCTCCTACCACGGCTTCAAAGTTCCCATCAAGCAGGACATTGGCAGCCTTGACATCACGGTGTATGATCTTTGGATTGCAATGCTCATGAAGGTATTCCAGGCCACGGGCAGCACCAAGAGCAATTTGCATTCTTGTTGGCCAATCCAATACTGGTTCATTTAGTTTTATATCTGCAATTGTTTTTAAGTTTCTTCAGCAGCAAATTTTAGAAGAACAATGATATAATTAACATAGCTCCTCTTTGAAATTTTAATACTATTTTGGATAAAAGAGAAGGTTAAACTAAATGTATTTTGTGCTACAGTTTCTGTGTTGAGCATTTACCACACTAGCTCCTAATTTTCTAGCAATCCGTTTTCCTCGTAGACGTTTCTGAATGAAGATCAATCAAATAGACAAACAATAGCAAGTATAAATAAACATATATAAAGAGATGATCTGCTTAGTGCAACCTCTTAAACGGGAAGCAACACTCAGATTCTCCATGAAAGGGTAGACCAAAAGTCTCTCTGTTGGTGTCGTGCAGAACCCTATCAACCTTAATATGTTCTTGTGCACAGCAATGCTAATCAATTCAACTTCTCTAAGGAAAGCCATTTCCCCTTCAGGACTTTCCACTTTCAGCAAACGTTTCACAGCAACCTTTGTACTGTCTGGACCTGGAAGGATTCCTCTATACACCTTACCAAAACCACCCTTGCCAAGAACATTCTGTTCACTGAAATTGTCCGTTGCAATCTGTAGCTCCCGCCATGAGAACCGCTTTATCTGCCCAAACTCTAGTCTGTGATCATTTTGACCTGGAATGGTTGAACATGTTCATCTTAATTGTATTAGTTAAATGAACTAGAAATTATGCTAAACCATTTGATGTTTTAAAACCACCACTATTAGTTAAATTGAATTAATGTAATTATGCTGCTTGGGATAAAAAGGCTTTGTTGTTGTTGTTGTTGATGCTGCTTGACAAACCTGAAACATCAATGTATATTTCAGGTCTGTAACGCATTCTTTGCCACCATAGAAGAAATAAAACTCCAATAACAAGGAGAGTGACTGCTCCGCCAATGCTTCCGAGAACCACATTGAGCTTGGAATTTCTTGATCTGCCTGAATGTATTGCAAAGAATTTAGTCTGTGGGGGAAATACTTATTGCATCTTCCTCCAAATATAGCGTTCAATATGGTTGCCAGTTTCTTAGTACCTGTCCTTGTGCTGCCTCCGTCACATGAAAATAAATGTTGTCCACAACTCAAATGGTTGCCAGTATAGCTGGAAAACAAAATTACACTTACTGAGCATCTAAAGTAGTACACATTAACTGGTTTCTGCGACCTAGTTTACAACAGATATGACATACTTGTATTGAGCCACCTTAAGTAACTGTTTTGGTATTTCACCGCTGAGACCATTATCTGCCAGATTGCTGAAAAATAAAACGAGTAATGATATTTGATAAGGGAACACTTTTTAAGACAAAAAGTGTGTCACAACCATCATATTTTGCAGGTTTTACATTTTGTCAACATGAAAGAGACAACTTACATATCATTCAGGGATGGAAGATTTGACAAAGAGCTTGGAATATTCCCGCTTAAGTAATTTTGGCTTAGATCCCTATCCAAGATATCACATTGTTAGGATTGTTGATCAACCATGATAACATAAGTGACGGCTGACTTACAAATTTTGGAGGTTTGAGAGGCGGCCAAGAGAGCCAGGTATGGAACCATTTAAATGGTTTCTTCCTAGTTTTAGAGTTGTCAAACTTGAAAGGTTCCCTAACTCCTCTGGAATTTCTCCAGTTATGCTATTGCCATCCAATAACCTGAAATCAAAATATGTAGAAATCAACAAACTTTTACTTTTGGGAATAAATCATGAATTTTAGATATTTGGGAGAATAGATTGTTGAGCTTACAGCTGTTGTAAGGTTGTTAGCTTTGCAATGCTGGGTGACAAGACTCCTGATAATCCAGATGAGCTCAAAGTTCTGGAAACATATAGCTGATAAACTAAGCAAATAACTATGTAGACATGAATACATAGCACTACATGCTTATAATACAAAAAATAGGAAAGCTGGGAGCATGAAAGTTCCATCCAACAAAACTCTGCTCCTGTTACGAATAGTTGAAGCCAATCACTTAAGACATAATTAAGTAATAAATAGTTGGAGATTCATTGTGTTCGGAGTCTGGAATGTGAATTAAAACCTAGCTGCCTGATGCAGTAATAGAGTTCCAAGTTCAGACAACTGAAATGAATAGGTTGCACTTACATTGATATAACATTGTTGTCTTGACAGTTAATATTAACCCAATAGCAGGGGCTCATTTGATTATCTTTCCAGTTTTCTAGGATACCACGGCTGTCGTTGAGTTGCATCCTCATTTCATACAATGCTTCAACTGCGGACAAAAGAAACAGTCTTATTTCCGGAGTCATGATGTTGATTCAAGTGCTCAAGAAAGGGTGAAATCCTTATTGACATCTGTTGTGTATGTGGTTAGCAATCTGGATTCTGGAGGAGTTAACTATTTTGCCAATATGGAGTTATCTATTCCACTAAGCAAAATTACGTGTTCAATAGAATATTGCAACGGCACTAATAGTCTGCTGAAAGCGAATTTAGCAGTTGATCTGCACCAATCTACTATTATGTTTGGATATCTATTGTGTGGGTTTCTTCTAGAGTTTCTTGGTCAAACAATTGACTGGTGACATCGACAGGGAGGAATCTCTAACAGGCACTTGTGGTCAGTACTCAGTAGAGATGGTAAGTCAATAGCACGATAATTTCCATCTCTTGTGACACTAGTCACTTTGGAGTCAAATTCTGCATTTGAATATGCAATTTTCGTACCCAAAGTTACCCAAGAAAGAATATATGATTGTAATTTGGCAGTAATGTGAAGACCTTACCTTGGAAGTCTGCAGCAACAAAAGATTGTAGACATCCCAATAATACCAACACAAGCGATAGGAGCTTCAAGCTTTGTTTTGTCATTTTGTTATGCTTTCAGGAACTGAAGCACGCTGAGCGTATTCTGAATCTGTTTGCTTGATTAAAAAACAGAAGCCCTCTTGAAGCGAGATAGATGCTAGACTGCTGAATTACTGAAACAAGGTGTACAAGAATGAAAGCTTGAGAAGCGTGGAGAACAGAAATACTCAAAGTCAGAAGAATTGGAAGAAAGATGGGATGGTACACCTCAACATGCCAACGATCTTGAATTCATGTTCACAATTATAAGAACTGAATTAGGTTTCAATGTTCCTATTTGACTACTGGCATGAACAATCATTGGTATGTATGAAATGGGGACATGAGTCTCTGATCGCTGGACTTCAACAGCACATGTATTTCGCTGTTCTCAGAATTTCAGAACGAGAAGTTCCTGAAATATAGCGCATGTCCAGAAATCGACCCCGCTGAGATTCTGTGTATAAAGATGGGACCTAATGACCGTCCAACCTAAACCTTGGGTCTTTTAAAACCTGATTACTGATTACTGTTAGCCACTATTTTCGTGCATGATAGAATTTGTAACAAAGTGGAAAGGATGCTACTTGCTCCTGTACCTTACAGAAAAATAAGTTGAGCAACAAGCAATATTTTTTTTGCCCCCTCTGTTCCACTTACACGGCTATTTCTCAAAGATCACTGACCATACTGTTCCAAGAAATTGTGACCGTGATATGCAAGAGAACTTCCCCGTACTTTCCTCTCCATTTCGTCTCTGCAGGGTGCAGATGGATGTTTCCACTACCTAAAGGTGGTGTTTGCCTGTTTGGTAGTGTGTTTTGGCTAAAGCCGATTGAGCTCTACCTCACCGTTAATGGCGTCCCCCCTTCTTCCCAGGCAGCCCTCATACCTTCCCCAAGTTCCCCGGAAGCATTACAAAGAAGGCCAGTAAGATGCTTAAACCCTCCTCAGAAGTCAACCAGAAAAACACTGTAATAGCAAATACTAAGATGGAGGAAGACGAAGGCATGAAGAAGTCAAACAAGCAGTACTTGTGTGTGAGCATGCAACAAGGAGTGGCGAACTTACCCAGAAAAGGGATAGAAGCATCAAGCCTGTGACGCTCCCAGGCTCCTTGCTTCTCTGAACTCTCTTCTTTCTCCTGTATCCTTGGATGAAACAGAGCTGCAAGGAGCTCGGTCTCTGCTCTGAGCTGAGAGACAAGTGTGGAGCGAGCTAGTGGCACACACGGAGTTGAATGGTCAAATTTATCTGGGACGCTGCCTGCAGGAAGGCGCAAGGAAGTGCCTTGTGATTGTTGCGCGGATTCTCTTCGGATTCATGGGTCCGAGCCGTCCACTGACAATCCAATGGCTGCCAAAGTTTTTCACACCCTCCGAGCACCGAAAGTTTCTGTTAGAGCTTTATCCTCCTTAAATACCCTGCCTATATATCTTCTAAATCTCATAATATGGCCCTACATCTTTTGGGTATAAGAATTTGTTAGAAAAGGCAAGTTGAGTATTTGAAAAGAAAGAAGTGCATTAGGTGTGAGCATTGGCTGATGAGCAAAACTGATGGGGATTTGAGTCTCAAAATTGTTTAAGGTGACCATGCTTCCCTCACCATTCCTCGCAACAAAAATGCTTCCCTCACCATTGACCAATAAGCAGGGAAATTACCAAATCACCCTGGATTTGTTTTCTCGTATATTTTTGTTCAGAATCCTGGTCCCACTCTGCTATTATGAGATTGCACTTTGAATCATGATCTACGTGGATGCAACCACGGCAAAACTTTTGTTTGGAATGAATGATGGAGCAAGTGAACTGAGCTCCCTATATATATATATATATATATATATATATATCTAAGAAAATAAGCGAGACTGTCAGTTTCACTGCTCCTGCTGATGTTGCTGTTGGGCCATATATTCCCTTGATCTTGAAACGACAATATGTGGTAGACAAATTACAGGTCCATAGTCCTGTGCCCTGTATGTTTAATCAGCCAAAATTGTACCTTTCATGCATGATCACCAGGGTCTGGAGCATTAAAGATCTTTGAAATTATATATCCACTTGTCACTAAAATCATTACCGATAAATGCATATTTGCTATCCCTTCTAAGATCAATCGTGCATGTTGTTATCAGAATAGTTAGCAAAGTAATTTTAGAATCATTGTTATGCATAGTTTACTCAATTACTTGCATCCAACACTAACTTTCGATATTTTTCTACTGCAAATGGCCTACGGGCGCAATGTTCCACATTGTATAATGTTGAAAGCGGAGGTGCTTTGACTTTTCTTGAGGACTACTACTGTGCTGATCTGCTTTCCAGATGATTATGAGTTATCCATCTAGTGGTTCTCGAATGCTAAAGCTAAGCATCAGATTTTAGGCGTATTTTTTTGGCTGCAAAGTTGAAAAAGTTATTCCTCGATTTTCTGCACAAGTTATCCAATCTATAGCAGTTTTGCCTAATAGTATTTGTTCGTCAACCCTATTAATTAGGAAAAAGATTGTTCTTCAACTTCAGGGAAAATGAAAAGCAATTTTATTTTTTATAGGATAATTTGAAGTACAAAACTTGTTATTTTCTATGGAATGAGGTGTTCTAGTATAGTTTTATTCTGTTCTATGTTGGCAACCCGTTTTTCTTGTCAACTTAATATTGGTAAATGTAGCAATGCACAAAAAACAATTCAACCAAGTGGATGCCACGACTCACTTGTTACTTTTTAGGGCAGAAAACATTGAGAAACTTCTCAGTTTTCATAGTTATACTATTAGATGTTGATGACTATCATAGATTTATGAACAGCTGAACACAGACCAGAAAACTCAAGGAACAGATGCTTTATTTCTTTAAATTTGGCATGTGTTGCTCTAGGTGATTTTTATTCATGTTTTTAACATCTCTGGACCAATAAGCAGCAATTAATACTTCATAATGGTAAAATCATGTTGCCTCATCAGGAAAAACAAAGTGCATGACAAATTGTTCGCAAGACAGGACTATTTTGCTTAATTGCACTACAGGTTTTACCAGGTGATAGTTGTATAGTAGTACTACAATATCTTCGAATCCAAGGAATCCAACTTGTAGTATTCAACAAAATTTAAATATGAGCCACAAGGGTGGCATAAGAATGATGATTCACAGTGCAGAAAACAGTCAGAGACTTACAGCAATCACGTTTTTTGTCAACTCATTAGGGACTACACAGGAAAGAAAATCTTTGTAAAGCTCAAATAGTGTTATGCAACTCTAATATTCATGCTCAGCACCAGGAGGCCCCTCCGCAACGTCCTCTATTGTAAAGTATATAAAAAAAGGAAAAATGAAAAAATATATATATATTCAAGCTCAGCAGCATTATGACTGTATTCCTTCTTGTGCTGCAAATCACCAATATATGCTTGTTTATGTGCCTATGGGTTGGTTCTGTACCTATATCTTTTGAACATTGATTTTTCTACCTTATTCTGTCCCTATATGTTTTTACTTATACATAAAATTTTTACTTTTTTAGGTGAATGTCCAATAATTAATCTGTCGTTAGTTCTACTGTAGGTACGACTCTTGTTAGACTTATTTACGACCAGAAGAAATAATGCATAAAATCACTAGGGTGGTGATTCATATATCATAGGGATCAAAACACTAACATTTGGACAAATGGGTCGTACGTGAAGCATTTTCCCATCTGCCGTTCCATTTGATTTTACAATCAATATAGCAAGAATATTGTACTGCAATAAAAGATAGGGCATAATCTTTTGTTGCACAATTTTCTAGATAATATAGTAATATCTTTGGGGCTTTTAGGTTACCAAAGTAGTTTCTTCCCCGCTGTGGTATTGGAAAATGTCGACATTGTCAGCTCAAATGATCAATTTCTCCTAACCTTTATGTTCCGTCGAACTTACATCCAAGCATTGTGAAGGAAATAGTTCGCTCTTCAACTTCATGGAGAAACGAAAAAGGATACGCTTTGCCACACGTTCAATACGGCAATTTTATTCACCCGGATGGCTATATTCTATTTTTTTTTAAGATCCGACAAGGCAACATGTGTTAAGAAAGAGTAAATTTTAAATAAATGGAACGGACGGTTTTCATGTTATGCTTTTGGCCAGATGATATTGTGAAATCTTCCCTGTTCATACTCATGTTTCTAGCACTTGACGGTAGTAAACTACTAATTAACATGAGCATTTCCCTAGAGCTACAGAAAGTGCTAGATAAAGTATGCAATTCACTTTGAAGTCAAAATTTCCTATACAATCATTTTTTACAATAGTGCTAGATAAAGTCGTCTTTAATTTAATTATAAGAATTCGATGGGAAGTCTTTAAGGAATATAATGCTTCATAATCACACAATAAGAAGAGACAACCATGTGCGAAAGATCTCAAATGTGCTCCATACTACAACTCAAAGATTCAAGGTTAGCCTCTAAACTGTGTTTAGAATAATAATTGTTTACAGTGCAGAAACAGGTAAAAAGAACACTTTCCAAAAAGGAAAAGTTCTTTGCAATGATGCTAAAATCGGTGCCCAACAACTCAAAGGTTCAGTGTTAGCCACGAGACCACCACCAAAATATAATACAGACGGCTATCCAAATCTTTAACAAAATTAAACAAGTCCACGAAATCTAGCGAGTGTTTGGGCGCATATATTCTGTCCCCACTTTGGTCTGTCTCAGCCTCAGATTATTCTGCTCGAACACATTCCTCAATGCATTTGCTTTGGTCACTTCAGCTGTGAGTTGTTCTGTTCTGAAAACATGCTTGGATTCCATGGCTTTTTGTTCCTTCTCGGCTCTGTGCAGGGTGAATAGAAAGTGATTCAGCACTACTGTTCTGTTCATGGACGGAGGTCACAGTGGAAGGGAACAAAAGGACAGCATCAGGCTGCAGCTATGTATAATTCGTGGTCCATGAGCAGCTAAGCCCGTTTCTCACGCTTGACGTGTCACACCAGTCAATAAGTCTTGTGCGATTGTACGCGGGCCTGGCATAAAGAGTGTCGCCTTTCCGGAGTTCTGTCAGCCTGATAAAGCCCTAAAATATAGTGCCTGTTGGAATGAGGAGAAACTGAATTCTGGTCATTGGTATTTATGGATCTAGAACCCTTCGGTTTAGTAATTCAGAAGAGTTCACGAAGCAAGCACATACTCCATGCTGACTGCGTGCTTTAATTCACTCAAATAGGAATTTCAGAAAAAGTGTGAACCTTACAATGAACTGATGATTAATTTTCAAGGAAAATGGCATGTGTGAAAGGCACCTCTAAAATCTCTAACTAGTTGCCCTCCTTAGTAGGGTAGATGTCCTTTTCTGATGGTGCAATACAACACTGACCCCCTGCTGTCAAACTAACAGTGCTCTGGCTCAAGATTCTCCTTTTTGACCCCGAAAAAAATGTTTTTCTACGAGTATTTTAAAACTTTGGATGAGCCTAACAATAAGGTTGAAAATTATACTATATTTTCATTTTGAGAATGAATCCTGCTATTTTCTAGATAGGCAAAGTTCCACTTCATCACCGTCTATCATGCTGGATACATGCGACAGTTGAAACAGTTAATGGAAAATATTCCTCAAGAAAGTACAGAAAATTATGCATGTAGAGATTTGCTAGTTCCCGGGTGACTGAGATTTCGTATATCCCTGTCACATTTTTAGAACAATGAAAACGTACTAATGGAACAATGGATCTGTACTGATGGAACAATAAAATTGTACTGCCGGAACATCTAGTTATTAGGTGAAACAATTTTGTTTTTTTAAATAATATTTTTTTTGCACAAGTGAAAGAAAACTTTGGATGGTTGGATCAAAATCCAATGACTGAAAAAAGTGACTGAGAGATTAGCAAAATCTCAGTCACCTGAAGAGGAGACGCCTCCATGCATGCAACTATTGCTTTTGCAGAACCGTTCTATGCGTGGTTTCTATGTCACACATGTAACTTTTCATTTTTCCACTGCCAGTAGGCACAGATCCATTATAAATGAATAACGATATTCGGAGTGTTCGGCAGCCCTACTGCTGCTGCTGCTTCTTCTTCTTCTTCCCCCTCACAGTACTACAGTGCTGCTTCCAGCAGCTACAGTGTTTGCAGTTATTTTTCCAACAGCAGCTACAGTAAAAGCCTCCAACCGAACACTACCATTACTATGTTTTCTGTTTCTTTGTTTGACAGGTTCTCACTGCCGGTCAGCGTCGCTAGCGCTCAACGTGTCAAACAAGGCAACGAATCATATGCAACTGTGTGGGTCCGCGGCACAAAGGTTATCCCCTTTTGTGGTTTTTTCCAGTCCTAAAACAGGGAGTATACATGCATAATCAGGATCTGAATATGAATAACTTTGTTTGGCTTACGCTGGCCCAAACAATGCCCTAAACACATATGATTTATTTCATAACGAAATAACATTTGAAAATTACAAGAGCATCCCTGCATATCTGGAAGTATTGGCCTATATAGTCTTACCAAACCAAAGTGACTACTCCCTCTGTTCAGAAATATAGTGTACATCTAGTTTTGTCCTAAGTCAAACTTTTTAAACTTTGACCATAATATCTTGAAAACCGTGAAGATTGACAACATGAAAATGCCTTTACTAGATTCATTGTGAAATGAACTTTCATAATATATAATTACCTCTTTAAATATATATTTTTAGATATTGTTGGTCAAAGTTCAAAAAATTTGACTTAGGACAAAACTAGTTGTACACTATATTTCTGGACAGAGTGAGTATTACTTTGGAGAAGTTAGAATGGTCATCGAAAGGGGGACTTTCTGTTACTACTTACTTGTTCTTCAGCGTACAAAAAGATAAACATTGTTGATTTTCTGGACACACGGAAAATGACATGCATGGATGGCAACGAACTAATTGGCCCATTTCCATGGGAAGAACTTGACTTTGTCTGTTTCTTATGTTGCAATGATACATCACAGTACTGATCATGCTATCATGCTAGATATATGTGACGAAAAAAAGGTAACCAGATAAACATCCATCAACTTCATCGCTTTTGTAACAGCATCCTCGTAAGATTTTAGGTCACATATGTGCCTTGCATTCACTCATTTGAAGTACTAAGACAAAATAATAGCACAAGTGTCACTTTAAAACAGCATGCTCGAATAAAGAAGAGATAACAAAAAATTACTGGACCACAAAGATATTTTTTGAAGTTCACAGTAAGTACAATTTTTTTAATGCAAATTAAATATACTCTCTAGAAAACAGTGCGGTGGCATGATTTGAAGTAATCCATATATCGAGTCACATCCCTGTCATTTGTCACTTCAGCTTTGAGTGTTCTGTCCAGAAAGCAAGCTGGATCCAAGGGTATTGGTGTGTCCATCCTAGCTTTGTGTATGGCAACAGTTGGTGAGCCCTATTGCCTAATGCACATAAACGACCAACAGTTGCCTAAGGCACAAAAACGACCAAAAGTGCAAGGGCCAAGGGAACTGATCGCCGATGGACGTTGCCAGCTGGTAGGACTGTAGTTCATGAGCTGCCCATTGCTCACGCCCAACGTCTGCAAAAATCTATGAAACACTGAAAATCACAAAGATGAACCATAAAGATGACCTGACAGAAAGTCAGAATCAACAGCAGAAAGTATGGTTATGCAATGTTTCCCCAAGAATTAGCCAAATATCAAGTAATTAAAAGAGGGACCTCTGGTCAAAAGGTCAAAGTACTGCAGCTAGCTCGGATGAGACAGTGTCATCTGTGTAGGTCCTTGTCCATGTTTCCCCAAGATTTAGAGAGTACTTGCATGTCGTCAAAAAAACCCGATCATGGGGGGTCCCAATCGACATCTGAAAACAAGGACGAAAGCTGGAAAATTTTCAGAAGCTTCCAATTCAATACGAGTCGCATGTGTCGCCATCTAATGGTGACTTGCTGTTCCTTTGATGCCCACATTTTCATACTTATCACGTCCACATAATCTGTTGAATCTGCAAGTTGTCCTGAATACTGCTAATTCTGTCGGTTTCACATGCCCCACTTTCTATTACTTCCTGAATTTTTTTCCTCCGATAAATACTGCTAAACATCATGCATATATCATGATGCAACGTCACCCAGTTTGGAATTTCTATGGGTACCCAGGAAATGAGGATGTACGCACTCTTAAGTCGTAAAAGTGTTTTTTTAAGTAATTCGGGGGAGAGCAGCCCCACCTTTTCATTTCATTTCAAAAGGTTCATACATGAGCATGATGTTACATGTCGTTCGAGATGATTACATAGGAGGATTGGGAGTGGAACATCGAGGTCCAAACTTGAACGATTTGCCGTTCAGCCGGCGGTAGCCTACATGTCCAAAGCTCGACGTCTTCACGCAGGCCAGCAAAGAGGCGAGCATAGCATGGGGGTAGGGAGCGGAAGACTACATCATGTCAGTGCTTCCAGAGTCGCCAACAGCAGAGGAGGAGGGACATGTTGAAGTGAGCAGCTGGGACGGAGCTTGGTGGCTGAACTTGCCAAAGAGTGGCGAGGTCAATCTCCAAAATGTTGACACCAATGCGATTCCAGAAACCTGCAGCGAAGGAGCAGCCTGCGATGAGGTGAGCTGAGGTTTCAGTTCTAGTGCCACAGAGCTCACACACATCAGGATCTACACAATATTTCTTGAGACGGTTTTCTCTTGTCTGAATTCTGTTCTGAACCAGCAGCCAGTCAAAGAACTTGACACGCGAGGGCGTCCAGTTTTCCCAAATGAACTTGTAGTACTCACAGCCTTCACCTGTGGTACTCAAAGCCATAAAAGTTGTAAACCTCATCCAAAGCAATCGCGAATGCAATTGAGATGCACCAGTCAAAACGACGACAGCACCCGCTGAAACTCTGGATTAATCTACAACACAAGCAGGCGCATTCTCCGGTCTAAAACAACCAAATAGGGCAAGGTTGGAACGACGAGTGGGAAAGCAGCAATCACACCGCAAGTACCTCATGACTGAAACTGTCCACAACGAAAAATTACGGTGGTATAGCGCAGTACTCCCTTCATTCCTGAATTGATGATGTCAAAAAATGATTCAGTGCAAATCGCATATCATTGTTCTAACACCATCAATTTGAGAACAGAGATATCATGTCCCATTTGCGTTCCTTGACAACAGATCTCTGGAGCTCATAATTCGGTTCACATGAATTACATGCAATTATTTGATTTGTTGTGACGTAGCAAGGGACGGATATTTCACCAGTATACACAAAATTTGAACTTTCTGCAACACTTTTCCCATTTATCATTGGGAAAAGTCCTTTTGACCCCCCTCAACTACCATATGAGGTGCAACTTTTCCCCCGAACTACAAAACCGGGTAACGAGACTCCCTTAACTCATCTACTCGGTGCAAGTTTCCTCCCTCGGCGGTTTTCAGAGCGGTTTCGTCCGACGTGGCACAGTGGGTCCCACCTGTCAGGTGCCACGTAGACAACACACACGCGCCAGGGTGCTCAAAGTGATTTTTTTGTGGGTCCCACCTCCTTCTCTTCTCTCTCGCGAGCAGAGTACCCCGCCGGTCGGTCTTCGCAGAAGCCGGCGCGTGCTACAGTGGCCAGATGCGGACACGGTGGTGGTGCCGGTGGTCTACGTGGGGAGGCCGAGCTTCTAGCAGGGTCGGCGGGGCGAGCGGGTGGCCGGAGCGGCAGCGCGAGGCGGCCGAAGTTAGCCGCGGCGGCGGCGCTCCCTCCCAGCGGTCCGATTCAACCCAGGAGAAGCTGGAACGAGAACTTCGCCGATTCAGCTCATTGCTTGAGAATTGAGATGTGCGGGAAGCCAAATCACGAATCAGCTCATTGCTTGAGAACTTGCAGGAAATCAATCATCCACCTCACCTTCCCGTAGGTGAACCTTTGCCCAAATCAAACTCGTCTCTGATCCATTCTTCCACTGTTGGGAGAAGCAGAGGTTCGAGGAGAGAGGAAGGGGACTCGTGGGCGGCCATGGCCGCGGCCTCCGGCAAGCTCCTAGCGTTGCATGTCCGCGGTGTCCGAACAGCATGCCGGCGGGCGCGGGTCAAGCCTCGGACGAGCACGCAGCCGGGCAATTCATAGCAAGCGAAGAAGGAACGAGAGAGAAGTACAGTATTCGATCCCTCAGACCGCCGCTCCTTGTCGCGCGCCGCCCCCTGCTCTTCACCCATCGAGCGCACGGCGGCCGCTCCTTCTATCGGGCTCCGGCTCCTTCCCCTTGCGCAGCCACACACCCAGCCAGGAGAACGCGGCCGCGCCCAGCCAGGAGAACGCGGCAATGGCGAGGGGCGGGTCGTCGGGGCGGGAGACTAGGGACGAAATGTCGCGGCGGGGAGCAGGATGTCGATTCAAGCCGGGATGAAATTCCCAATCCCCTCCACTGGACCCCCACACCAGCACTGCGCCCCCTTCCCGGCGAGGACCCACCGCCATGTCTGCCTCCTTCGAGGCTCAAAATCCCGCGGGGGCGCCACCGCCCCGCGACTGGTCGTCGGCAGCCACGCGGCCATTGCCGCCCGCCCTGAACAATCCAGATAAGGAAGAAGACATAGAGAGAGGGAGAGAGAATGACGGGTGGGACCCACTGTGCCCGGTGCCGACGTGGCACCTGACAGGTGGGACCCACTGTGCCACGTCGGACGAAACCGCTCTGAAAACCGCCGAGGGAGGAAACTTGCACCGAGTAGATGAGTTAAGGGAGTCTCGTTACCCGATTTTGTAGTTCGGGGGAAAAGTTGTACCTCATATGGTAGTTGAGGGGGGTCAAAAGGACTTTTCCCTTTATCATTTTGATGATGGGCCTCTGACTGCGGGTCGATGTTCGGAAATAGGGCCTACATCTTTTTTATCCGAACTAAGGCCCAAGGGGCAAACCAGTTAAGGCACATGGAGACCTCGCGTCGGGTCCATGGAGGCAACGCCGGCGGATCCTCTCCCCGCCGTCACGGTTCTCAACAAACTGCGGCGGAGTTCCTTGCCTTCGATCTCCGGTGGTGTGTAGTGGAACTTTCATTGATCCACGGACACCAAAGCTCTCTGCTTCTGGCCCTCGGCTGCTGGGGAATCCACCCTAGTCCGGGCACCGATAGCGTGGGGATCTCTCGCCGGCGGCATGGGCGACTCCATCCGCTCCGGTTAGTACGCTGCCCTGCGTAAGTGTCAAACCGCTCAGTACTCGCGTATTCTGTGAAAGGTCTTATTTTGAATGCCGTAGGACCTCATTGTGACTTCTTATGCTGTTGAACTACTTTGGGAATTGAATTGTTCAGTGAAATTTCCCCTCGATTCGTATGAAATTTGTAGGAACCAGGTGGCCTTTCGTGTTAGCAGGTTCTGTTGAGTAGTCTGTAGTTCTAGGTATGTAGCAAACTTAATTACCAGTAGCAATCCAAAGTTACTAGGAGATTTATGCCCGCTTTCACCAAAAAAAATGTTGAATACTGCATATATATAAAAGAATGAAATGTTTTCGGTGAAAGTTGGACGTAATTTTTAAGGTTGTTGAATATTAGAGGGTTGCTGAATGTTAGTACACACGTTGTCCTGAAATTTTTCTGCAACTGAAATTCCACTCAATTTGTTCGATTCATTTAAGCTATATTTCACCACGCACTACACTGTTATAATAATTGTACGCGGAGGTAGTAACATTACTCTTTAAATCCCCAAATTCTTGGGAAACAAATGACATTCTGCATAAATCGCTCTGTAGTTGAAGCAAGATTATATTCTCAGAATTGGCAAGCCATCTTAAACATAGTCCTGTTAAAACAAACTGAGATACTATCTACCTCGTGGGCTAGAGATGGTCACACCATTTGCACTGCACAGCTCTGCAGATGTGGGCGTCTCTTCCTTTGCCACCCTTACGTGGAAATATGCTGGGTGTTTAGGCTCAGAAAGAGTCATGCTCTCGCTGCTTAGCATTGCAACCACATCTGACATGGTGGGCCTATCAGCTGCAGTCTCTTGCACACACAGCAACACAATGTTGACGCATCTCATCATCTGTGATGTGTGATGACACTCAGCAACTAGTGATGCATCAACAAGTTCAAGCCACCTTCCTTCTCTCCACATCTGCCATGCCTTTGAAAATTTTCATCACAGATTACACAATGAAGGTTATGATTTGTAACAAATAAGAATCCATCTAAACATTATAGGATAGACAAGACTCACGTATCCAAGAAGGTTCAGAAAGTCTTCGCCCTGATGGAAATCTGAATTTTTTTTTTCCAATTACGATTTCAAGCATCAACACGCCAAAGCTGAAGACATCAGATTTAGTTGAGAAGAGGCCTTCAGAAGCATATTCTGGTGCCATGTAACCGCTGCAAGGGCATACATGCATAAAAGGAAAAACTTTGATGTCTAGTAACAATATATTTTGTTGACTTCTTGTATGATTATATTGGGCACGAAAGAGCTTACTATGTCCCAACCACCCTTTTTGTGTTTCCATCAGTTGCATCTGAGCTAAACATTCTGGCAAGCCCAAAATCTGAAATTTTAGGGTTCATTTCAGAGTCCAAGAGAATGTTGCTTGCTTTGATATCTCTATGTATGACTCGTAGTCGAGAGTGTTTATGCAAATACAGAAGCCCTTGTGCTATTCCTTCTATGATCATTAGGCGCCTATTCCAGCTCAGTAAGATTCTTCTTGTTTCATCTGCACATTCATTAAGCGTAAATAGAACAGAGAAACTAATGCAAGTATGGGGAATGTATGATTAATCAGATCAGTACCAAAGATAAAGAAATCCAAGTTTTTATTTGCCAAATATTCATAAACCAGCATTTTCTCTTCTCCTTGAGAGCAACATCCCAGAAGCCTAACCAGATTCCTATGCTGCAGTTTGGCAATCAGTTGTACTTCATTTTTGAACTCTCTGAAGCCTTGTCCTGAATGTGAAGCTAGTCTCTTAACTGCTATCTCCGACCCATCATTAAACTGGCCCTGTCGAATAGGAGTAACTTAGCATGTTCATGATATGGTACTATTGTTGAAAATTTGCTCATGTAGAAGCAAACTAACATGCATGACATGTGAGATTATTGTTCACAATTCAACTTCATGCATAGTTTTCAAAAAAAAAAAAAAAAAATTTGCTCTATGTACGCCCATGCATATTTTCTCTACCTTGTATACAGGACCAAAGCCACCTTGCCCAAGTTTATTTTCTTCTGAGAACTCTTTTGTAGCTTCAAAAACTTGTGAAAAGTCGAAAATTTTGAGCTCTGAATTGCTCTGTTCTACACCCCATTCTAGTACTTCGTCTCGGTGCAAATTCACCTTCAATCTATCCTTTAAGCTCATCTTGCCTGAATAGCAATTATTTGATTCATTGGTTACAAACATTTGTAAACATTTGATGGCTACATGGATGTCATAATGGCTAGTAGAACAACATTTCCAAAGCTAGCTGACCTTTCCTGTGCCTTCTGATCCATCCAAAGCAAAGCATAAAGCAGATAAGTGCTGCCACTAGAGAAACAGTTGTGGCAATTATCCAAAGCTTGCCTTTACGCCCTGACATGAATCACATGATAACTATAGGCACACACAGAGGTCTATTTTTTGTACTTTGAGAATTATGTTATGGAACAAAGTAACTCAATCTCTTATTGCCTCATCCATGGTTCCTTTGAACCATCATGTTTCATGCGAAGGGTTAAAATAATATGTGGCTGGGTGCATATTCTTTGTTGCTATGCCATTAGCTGAGCGCATATCACACAAAAGATACTTTTGAGTTCAGGAGCTTAATGAATTAATACCTGCTTTATTCATGCCATTTGCACATGGAGTTGATCTGTTACCACAATTCAAATTATTGCCTGTAAAGCTGGAAACAAAACTGGCAGTAATTACAAAAAATCATAAACATAAGGAGGCATTGTCAAATATGCCATTCTAAATACTTACTCGTATTGAGCCACTTGAAGTAATTGCACTGGTATTTCACCGCTAAGGTCATTATATGACAGGTTACTGCACACAATTGGTGATGACACATTATAACTATCAGATTATGAAATATATAAATAATTTTGGTGAATCTACATTGGTGAACATACATGTAGTTCAAGGATTGAAGATATGATAAAGTTCTCGGAATGCTCCCATTTAGGCGGTTTCCGCTTAGATCCCTGTTAAACTTATCATAGTATCACGATGCTTAAACAGTACAGGGCTTTACAGCCATTTTAATATGGTCCATTAATTTGACAAGTTATATAGTTGTGAACCGAGAAGTTATTAGCTAGTACTCCATCCGTTCTTAAATTGATGTCGCCATTGACTTTTTGAGCCATCGTCTTATTAAAAAAATAAAAATTGTTACATTTTTTTATGATTTGTTTTATCACTAAAGAAAATTGAAGCATAACTTATAAGTTTCTTTGAACTAATAATTTGAATAATACGAACGGCTAATTAACTGAAGTCAACGGCGACATCAATTTTAGAACGAAGGTAGTAACAATACAAAGGTTATGGACCATTGACAAGTAAGCAAAGAAACAGAGAAAGCGGTCTAATATGTTAAATTATTTTCATCAAATCACTCTTACATACAGAGAAAGCGGTCTAATATGTTAAAATATGTTATATTTATATTCCATAGCAACCGAACTCGTCAATTGTCACCATGATAGTGTTACCATGTGTTTAAACCCAATACAAGAAGCTCACAACATAGAAGACACCCATTATATTTTCTATTCTACAGAATTTTGTGCAGCAATTAAATCATAAACTTTAGTTCAACATGTTCCATTTCTGTATATCTGTGGCGACGTTACTTTATCTGTTTCCAGTGTATTATACCTAAGCCTATGGTTTAGTTGTACTAACAAAGTAAAATGCATCACTTGGGTGAGAACTGAGAACATTTGGTCTCTACCGAATACCCAAGTCACACTCAGTTGACTTGGTAGTTGCTCTCCTACAGAAATCATGGGATCCCATTAATGTTATGGTCAATCGAACACTCGTCCTGACTTTTGTCTTTTACCCCTACCCAATTTAATAAAATGATTAGCGATACATCCAGATTTATGTAGGCAATGTATCTTATGAGAACCAACTTCGTGTGCAAACTATGAGAAACTTCAATCAAGATTACAGGACCCTCATCCGATGGCCAGGGGTAGAGGGGTAGAGGTGGGTTATTTTTGCACTTAACACCCCCCCCCCCCCCCCCCCCCCCCCCCCCCCCCCCCCACATCCCACCTAATCATAAGACTGGTAACACAAGTTTATGATGACAATGTTGATTAAATCGGAGTAAGATTTGTGATATTTTTCCATTGAAACTTCCTTTATAGGTATAGCCTCATAAGTATGGGCAGCTAGCATGCCTGGCGTATCCTCCGTTTACTTACCTTATATATCTAGTGGATGCTACTGGTCATATTCCACAAAAGTTATATGCAGATTAACCATGATAGCATGCCATGTGGACTACTTACAATCTTTCGAGTTTTTGAAGGTATCTAAAACTGTCAGGTATCTCCCCACTCAAATCATTTCTTCCTAGATTTAGAGTCACCAAGCTTAGGAGATTCTCAAACTCCTCTGGAATCCCTCAAGATATGTTGTTCCATTCGAGTGACCTGGAATCAAAATATACCATTTGTATGTCATGAACCTGAGCTTTTTGGTAAAGATGTTGAGATTGTTTTTTATGACATTAAGTGGGTGAACATCTAAATAATATGTAACAATGTCCTAAGAATAGGAAAGCCTTGGCGATGGGCAGCATGATATTCAAGAAGTGTCACTGTGTCGTGGTGGACCTCTGGCTCCAAACCCTTCCCCTCCCAGCGCCTCTCCCACTCTCAACCCTAGCATGCCGGACGTTGACACCTGGCCCCGGCCAGGCAGCCATCACCTTTTTCCCACCCACCCAAGCCTCGATTTCCTCCTCCTCCTTGTCCCTACAAGCTCTCTCATATACTATCAGTCCGGACCCAATCCTTTCTTGTATGGACACAGATCCACCGCAACATGCGCATCAATTGGTCTTGAATCAACGATAATAGGTCATCGACGGATATGATCACCATGGCTTTCTGTATGTGTGGTAGTTATTACGTAATAATCTTCGATGCTGCCAAGCGTTGGTCCATTCCTAAGATTTTTCACGATAACAGTTGTGAAATTGGAGGGTCCAGTGGTGACTGCAAGTGGGCCCCACCGCAGGTAATGGATTCCGACGCCCCTGTGGTTTATAAATTTACAAATGCAAGATTCCTCCTGGGGTCTGCGTAGCTTCGGGGTTGGGGTTGGGGGTGGGTGGGTGTGGGGAGGGATTGGGGAGCTTCGGCAAATAGGCTCTGATGTGTATGTATATGTGCCTGAACGCAGCATGCTCAGATGCAGTTTTAACATGAAAAAGAGCTTGGGATGCTTCCGCATGATTGATTTTGGCTTTGTCCAAAGTATCACGTCGTTAGGATTGTTGTTCAACCTTGATAACATAAGTCAGAGGCTGCGTGGTTAGGATTGTTGATCAACCATGATAACTTGAGTCAGTGGCCGACTTACAGAGTTGTCAAACTTGATATGTTCCCAAACTCTTGAGGAATTTCTCCAACTATGTTATTGCCATCTAATAATCTGAAACGAAAGGATGTTGAAATCAGAGAACTTATCCTTTCCTTTTTGGGAAATGTTAAGCTTATTGCTTATTTACAACTGATCCCTTCTTTTATGGAGAATAAATCATCAAATTTAGATATTTTGGAGAATTGATTATTGAGCTTACAGTTTTTGTAAAGTTGTTAGCTTTGCAACGCTGGGTGACAGGACTCCTGATAATCCAGATGAGCTCAAAGTTCTGCAAACTTACAACAGCGAAACTAAGCAAATAACGATGCAGACACGAATACATGGCCTTAGAATCTTATAACATGATAAATAGGAAAGAGTGGAGAATGAAAAATTCAATCCAAATGAAGCACCGCTCCTGTTATGAGTAGTTGGAATAAATCATTTAATACATAATTAACTAAAAGAATTGGTGATATCGTTGTCTATAAATATGAATTTGATTAAACTAACTGCCTTAAGTACCGAAATTACTGATAATTGAAATGAATAGGAGTTTACATTGATATGACTTTGCTGGCAAAACAGTCAACATTAACCCAGTAGCATGGGCTCATTTGATTATCCTTCCAGTTTTCTAGGATACCACGTCTGTCGTTGAGTTGCATCCTCATTTCGTACAATGCTTCAACTGTTGACAGAAGAAACAATTTTTTTTCTGGAGTCATGATGTTGATTCAAGTGCCCAAAAAGGGCTGAAATACTTCTTATTAACATCTGTTCAGTGTCTCATGTCACAAGCAATCTGGATTATAGGTCACCCACGAAGTATATTTTGCCTATCTGTATTTGTCTGTTTCCGCTAATCAAACTGAACAGAACTTAATAGAGGTGCTTTTATTCATCCTTGGAAAGAATATTGCAAAGGTACTAGTGCAATGTAAAAGGGGTCAAACAGTTGATCTGACCACTCAACTAGTATGATTTACAACTATATATAATGTTGTTTTCTTCTAAAGTTTGTAGTTCGGATATTTGTCTGATGACATGGACAGGGAGCCAAATCTCCAAGAGACACTTGATGTCAGAGAGATAAGTCTAGTCAATAGCTTAAGAACTTTTATTTCTCTTCTGAGGCTTGCCAGTTTGAAGTCTAACATAAACATGCTATGCAAGCAAAAGAAGGATATCCAATCTGGTCTTACCTTGGAAGTCAGAAGCTACAAAAGATTGTAGACTTCCAAATAAAACTAACACAAATACTAATAGCTGCATGCTTTCTTGAAATATCCTCTGGTTACTATGCTTTCAGAAACTGAAGCACTGCTGTGTGTACTCGGAATTTGTTATTACTGAAAACTGAAGCTCCTTTGAAGCGAGATCAAGATTGATGGTACACAGCAGCATCACTGCAAAGGAAGCATAAGAAGAGAGCAGACTCAGAAGAATGGAGACCAGAGAATACTCATAGAACATGCAATGAAGGGTGGCTTTACTTACCAAGAGAAGGGGGAAATAAAACTGAGCCGACTTGGAAGAGGGTTGTGCAGAACTAAGCCTCTCGGCCCTGCTCTTGGATAAATATAACTCGAGTAGCACACATAGAGCTGAATGGGTCAAAGTTATCTAGCAACTCCAACAGGCTAGGTAAAACATGTTTTTTATCTAAATATGGCTCGTATTATTGAAAATGGCTCTCCAACAGCCTCTTCAAATCCCTCTCCAAAATAGTAATTCTTCATTCCAGTTTTCTAGCTAGCTATATTTAGCTAGGACCTTCACTATCTAGTCCTTCTTCCCACGGACCTTTGGTGGCTTAGAGAGTCTGTTGGTTTACTCCAACCTTTTTAGGTGTGTTTTATTTTAAAAACTAGCTAAAATCAAAGAATTTAGAATATATTTTACCTAACCTCTTGGAGTCAATCTCTCCGAAGGATGAAGCTGTGAAGTGTTCCTGGCCATTTCATTGGATCCTGCAATAAACGGCGTAGATTGATCATCTTAGAGCTTCAACTCTGCTCAGTTGACCTGAGCCATCTACGGAAATACAACATCTGCATGCACGCAGAAAGATTCTATTAGATATTTTTCCTAATAAATAAATAGTTTGTATTTTCTAAATCTATAACATGGTCCTGATATTTTGTCCAGGAAGCAACCATCCATGTCATTCGTCCTTTGTGCAGGACTGCAGGTCAACAAAACAGTGACTGCTGAATCCTGATGTGCAAAAGCAACTAATAGCTTAGCCCATTGCTCACGGTCTATGACATTCAACGTGTCAATCCAGTTACCAAGTCGTCGTGTGTCGTGACGTTCTGTGGAGCCGGCGTGTGAACATTGAGTTGCTATTTCAGCATTCGGAAATTGAAGTCGTAAGTTGAAAATCCAGTAGCCAACTTTTGACACACCACCGTGGAGCAGAGACATATTCTTCAGCTTGTTTTCGGTCCTGAAATAAATTGAAGTCGCAAGTTGGAAACAAATTACTACAGCACCCAGACCACGGTGGAGAGCCAAAGTCATACAGCATGTAAGAGCTCATGCCCTGTATGGGAGCCTGTACATCACTATATGCGCCTTTGTATGACAGAATTTTACGGCGGCAAGCTCCATGACGGCGACAAAGACAAGGTATCCATTTCTCTCTCGAAGTGGTTTGCAACTACAGGTTACAGGCTGCGACGACGTTTCACAACAGCAACACGCCCTACCTTGAGTGCTGAGGCTTGCCTGCTGTGCCACGTGCTCATGACAATCTGGCCTAGAGTATCTGGACAATCTGAAGGAAGTCTGGCTTATCATGCCGGTCTCATGCAGCACATGGGGATCAAAGCTTGCCAATCTTCAGAAAAAAGTCAGACCTGTTTTGAGGCTGGAGGAACCAGGTTCGTTGACCCGATGGCTACTGACCAGCTCGTGATAATCATAGCCGGCCTCTCCTCCATTCTAGTATTCTACCAGGCACGCATTTGCAGGCCTGATTACATTTACACGTAGCATGAAATGCATCTTGCCCTCCTTGATTGAGAAGACTGAGCGGAGTTCAGAGTACTGGGGCAGGAATGGGAATGATGAACAGGACAGCACACCACCTCTGCACACGACTGAACTGTCATCAGCATCCTGTCCTCGCATCATCACTGAAACATGTTCATTGATGAGAGACAGGGTAATATATGAATCCATTGGGCGCACGATTCGACAGTACCATTTTTGTCCAACTTCCGAAAAGGTGCAAGACTGGAGGACATTAAACAGTTCTATTTTGTATTCCTAAACCTCGACATACAATTAATTTATTTCACAAGCTTTTAGCAATATCCTTTAAGAGATAGACTAGCACAAATGCAAGAGAATCGATTATATATTTTTTTGAAGGTCGGATCGTTTATATCAGCGTCAGGCTTTATTCATCTAGCATGTTCGTGCCAGCACAATGAAAAACATGACACAACAAAGACTGGAGTTCCAAAGACCTCCTTGTTGTCCTTTATTGCTACTCAGATTTACAAGACACAAAATATTTTGTCAATATTACGAAGCATCACGACGATCCATTTGGCTTGGCCACTGGTAGCCTAAGTTTGTAGCTTGGGGGACTGGAACATTGTCGTCGACGACTGGCTCGGAGCTGAGTTCCATAGGCTTCGGTGGGACAAGTACTAGGTGGGCATCTGCGAGTTACCCAAGCGCACGGTGTCAGAAAAAGGATATCCCAGAATGCCCCAATGTTTCAGAAAAATCTGGTCGGGTGCTTACCGCGCAGCCTCGTAATGTCGTAGGCGTCATGGCCGCGGAACATATCTGCGTCAACCTCCTTGAGGTCTTCGCAGTGGTGGTACGCCTCCAAAATTAGATGTCGCGCGACCATCTGAACGCGACGCGACGGCAAATGTCAGGAAAGCTACGGCTATGCTAAGCAGGCACAGATGACGGGCTGCTCACCGTTTGGGTCCTGCCAGCTGCTGTAGCGGGCACTGCACGCCGTCGATCTCCATCTTGAAGAGTAGACTAAAGATGGAATTAACGTAGATGGTGCCACGCGCTGCTTTGTACGCGTACACCTTGTCGCCGGGGACGCAGGTTTTGGCGTGTTTGGTGACCTTCTTCCACACGCTCGGGGTGTTCGGTTGGAGGATGCAGTTGCAGTTGCAGTTTGAATAGTGAGAGAAAACACTGTAGCGGAGGAATCTGATACTGTAGCAATCAGTGGGCTGTAGCAGCAGCAGCCGGACCAGCCGGCTGAACTTCCTCCTGCCGAACGGAGCCGCTGTCTGTCATGCGGTGGAGTATCTGCTCCAGCCACAAAAAACATAGCATTCAGCACATGCACGACACCAATCCCCAATAGTTTGTTCGGACTACTAAAATGGTGATGCAGGCACTAACCATGCGCAGGTTGTTAGGCTTGACCATTAGCGTCCTGAGGAACTCTTCAACAGTATCGATGTTGTTGCTCGCCAGCTTACTGTGGAACACCCCGTCCTTCCCGATCTTCTCCAGCCTCCAGACGTGGTCGTCAAGGGCGGGAGGGTAGTGCTTCTGGGACAGCGCAACACGGCGGTCTCTGACCGTGAAGGGCTCTGTCATAGCCTCGAGGATCCTGCAGGCGCCGTGGTAGCTGCTGCCCGGCACGACGCGCGCACCAATGCGGAACTTGCGGCAAGGGATCCAGGACGAGTTGTCCGTGAACCGGAGGTCGTTCACGGTGGCGCGACCGCCACTCATTTTTTAGAAAAGGGAATATGCATTAATATTCCAGCCTCTGTATCGATTGATACATATAACTGTCCATTATTACAAGCCAAGTCGAATCATTTAAGACTGAAAGGAAAATAACGCTCATCACATCTGTGATATCCATCTAAATTATTATTATCCAACAGGGAGTCTATTACTAAAACACCATCCATTTTTGGCGAAAATGTGCATCACCACAGTCTCAAGCACACGACATCCCCAATTTATTCGGGATCTCTCTTCTTCCTTTTGTAGCAGCGTCCAAAAGCGGATCCAGTACGTTCCCCTGAACACCACCTGCATAGAAGTAGAAACTCGTGTCTTGTTAAAAATCTGATCATTGCGGCAAAGCCAAATCGTCCAACAAATGACACATGCTCCTACCAAGGCTTGATGCTTAATTTTCTTATCTACCCCTTACAACCATCTATTAAACATGTGGTCAGCACTCGTCGGAGGAGGTAAATTAAAAGAAACATGCACCAATCTCCATATAAACTTAGCATTGTTGCAATCAAAGAAAAGGTGTTGTATTGATTCACTTAAGTTGCAAAAACAACATTTAACACTCCCTTTCCATCGCCTCTTTGCTAAGTTGTCCTTGGTTAAAGTTACACCCTTAATCATGTACCATATGAAAACTTTAATTTTGAGCGGTAGCTTAAGCTTCCAAATAGTGTGATTATGAGGAACAACATTGGTTACAGCTAAAGCTCTATACATCGAACGAACTGTAAAAATACCTTGTTGATTTAAAGCCCAAATGAATTTATCTTTTTGATCTGAAAGGTGAGTATTTATGACCCGACCAACCAAGTGGTACCAAGCGATCAAATTATTCCCAACTAAAGATCTTCTAAAAGATACATTCAAAGGCCTAGATTGTAAAACCACACTAACGGAAGCGCTTTTCTTTCTAACAATACTATAAAGATTTAGGTATTGGTCCTTAAAGGCTATATTACCTAACCAAGCATCCTCCCAGAATCTTACTTGAGTTCCATCACCCAATCTGAACTTACCCAACCTCAAAAAGTCTTGTTTAACCTTCATTAAACCTGACCAAAAATGAGAGTCGCCAGGCATATGTTCGACTTGAGTAATCGTTTTGTACCTCAAGTATTTTCTCCTAAGAAGTGACTGCCACACCCCATCTTCATTTATTAGCTTAAAAGGCCACTTGCTAAGCAAACATCTATTTTGCAAATCCAAGTTTAAAATTCCTAATCCTCCCTGATCTTTCGGTGTACAGAGTATACTCCATTTAGTCAGTCTGTACTTCTTTTTATGCTCATCACTTTGCCAGAAAAACCTTGACCTATAGTAATCAAGTTTCTTAAGTACCTCCCTCGGTACTTCAAAGAAAGAGAGCATGAAGATCGACAGATTACTTAAAACAGAGTTGATTAAAACCAATCTACCTCCGGCCGAAAGTAATTTTCGTTTCCAACAACTGAGTTTCTTCTGAAAACGTTCCTCTACCTCTTTCCAATCTATATTTCTAAGCTTTCTATGATGCATAGGAATGCCCAGGTATCTAAAAGGAAATGAACCCATTTCACAACCAAAAATCTGTGAATATTCATACTTCATTTCCTTTGCATGTCCATAACAGAATAATTCACTCTTATGAAAATTAATCTTTAGACCAGATAATTGCTCAAAAGCGCACAGCAAGAGCTTCATATTTTTGGCCTGTTCAAGATTATTTTCCATAAACAAAATAGTATCATCTGCATATTGCAAAATAGAAAGACCATCATCTACTAAGTGTGAAACAACACCATCTATCTGACCATTTTCTTTTGCTCTAGCGATTAAGATGGCTAGCATATCTACAACAACATTAAATAAAATTAGAGATAAAGGGTCACCTTGTCTCACGCCTTTTCTAGTTTGAAAGTAGTGACCAATATCATCATTAACTTTGATGCCTACTGAACCTTTAGCCGTCACTTGATCAATCCAAGCACACCATTTTGGTGAGAAACCTTTCATTCTCAACACTTGTTGTAGAAAAGGCCATTTCACCTTGTCATATGCTTTTTCAAAGTCTAATTTAAGGATGACACCACTTTTCTTTTTTTTATGCATTTCATGGATAGTTTCATGAAGAATGACAACACCTTCCATGATATACCTTCCAGGAAGAAAAGCAGTTTGTGACGGTCTAATTACTTTATGCGCTAAAAGAGTTATCCTATTAGTAAGAACGTTTGTAAAAATCTTAAAACTAACATTAAGCAAACAAATAGGTCTATACTGTTGAATTTTAACTGCTTCGGCCTTTTTGGAAGGAGAGTAATCACCCCAAAATTGACAATATGTAGAGGTAAGTTTCCATTATGGAATTCATTAAAAAGCTCTAACAGATCCTGTTTGATGATGTCCCAGAAGAATTGATAAAACTCCGCCGGGAAGCTATCTGGGCCTGGTGCTTTATTATGTTCCATTTGAAAAATAGCCTCTTTTATCTCTTTTTCACTAAAAGGATCCGTAAGCAATTCATTTTCTAGATGGGAGACTTGAGGAATATCGTCTCTATTCTCCTCTTCTAGTACAAAATGATTACTTTCAGGCGCCCCAAAAAGACCTTTATAGTACTCTGTTATGTATGACTTTAAACTCTCGTCTCCTACAACTATACCTTCATCCTGTTCTAACTGTAAAATTCTAGTTTTGCGATACCTACCATTCGCTAGAAGTTGAAAATACTTCGTGTTGTCATCACCTTTTAACAACCTCGTTGCTTTGGGTCTTTGAAACCAATACAGTTCCTCTTCCCTTAGCATCTTAGTTAGTTCGGTGTTTAGACAATGTTTGTATTGCAACTCCATTTACGAAAGAAGAGTAAGCTCAGCTTTTCGATCTAGTAAATCTAACTGCTCATACAAGAACTTTTTCCTTTTCCTAGTTACCCCTACTTGATTTCTCGCCCAACCTTTTAGAAATCTACGAACTGCTCGTACCTTATTTTGCCATCGGATCATTGGAGTTCTCCCTCGGTTTTCGTTGCACCACACCTTTGCGACCAAGTCAAAAAATCCATCTTTAGTGAGCCATCCAAGTTCAAATTTGAACAAGGCGTTATTGCCCCTATGAGATGCTTGACGAGTGTCTAACAACAATGGTGTGTGATCTGAAATGTCCCTAGTGAGAGCTTCAACCGTGGACAAGGGGAATTTTTGTTCCCATTCAGTACTGACTAAAATTCTATCCAGTTTTTCAAAGGTTGGGGTATCAGCTGAGTTAGCCCAAGTAAATTTACGACCAGACAACTCCAGTTCTCTAAGATTAAGAGATTCAATACAAGCATTAAAAAGAACCGGCCATCTACTATCAAAACGATCGTTATTTTTCTCAGACGGATTTCTAATAATGTTGAAGTCTCCTCCTACCATGAGAGGTAAAGTTTCAACCGAACAAGCCCTTACAAACTCAGCGAGAAAGCGATCTTTGTGTTCTGGTTGTGCCGCACCGTACACAGCCATAAGAACCCATCGAAAACCATCGCTTTTGTTCTTAAGTTGCAGCTTTAGGTAAAACTCACCCTCATGCAAATTCTCAACAGAAAAAGTGCAAATTAACTCCTAAAAGAATACCTCCGGATCTGCCCTTAGGTGGGTATCCAATGCCAAAAAAAATCCCTACCTCCACAAAAAGAATTAAGACTGTCATGATGAGTGGCGCCATGTTCTGTCCCGCTCGGCCATCGCAGTCAGCCACCGGCTGCAGCACGGCCTCAGCGCCGACAGCGCGCTCGAGCTGACGGAATTTCAGGCTGCCCCGGCTCATACCGTACAGCGCAGCGTAGCTACGCAGTACTCCTCCGCCGCGCTGCCCGGCGCGACGGAGCCTTTGCTCATCAGCCCGTACGACCCGTGCCACTGCACCGCAGTACATCAGGGCCGCGGGGCCGTCCGGGAAATTGGCCACGTTCGCCAGAATCAACACGGCCACCGCAGCTCGATCGCCGGCGTCGGCCTCCTTGGCATCGTCCCGCCGCGACCAGCGTCGAAACGGCCCTCGCCGCGAGTGCAGGCAGCTAATTCCTGCAGAGAGTGACAAGTGGTACAGCGCCATCCTGGCCTCGCTCGGCGCACTGTACCCCGCGCTTGCGCTCGCGAACAGCTCCAGGAGCGGCGGCATCGCGTATGGACTGTGGTTGTCAAGCAGCTCATTGGTCACCCTCAACGTGCAGATGACAAAATGTTGACAGGAAGGAAATCACAAAACTGAATCAGAGAGCTGGACTTTGACATCAAGTTCAGAGGCAACTGTACGAACCATTCCAATATTATCCCAAGAAACAACTGAAGCGAAGCCTTAATTTGGTGGACTACTAGTACACAGGACAACATGTCAAAGTAGACTAAACAAGACAATACGTAGGTCCTTGTTCCTTCTAAGTTCTATACCTCACTCATGGAAACAATACGTACTAGATGTTCAAGTTGATATCTGAAACAGAGATAAATAAAATCTTGACACATAGTCGATTAATTTCACAAACTTTTGGCCCTTGTCTTTTAGGATACTGAACTAGAACACATGCAGAACAACAGTTTGTGTTAACATCACGCTTCTTTCACCTGACATAGCGCCAACACAAAAAAGCAATACTGAAAGGTCTCAGACTTTCCGTGTTATCTTAAAAAAAAAAAGCTACTAGTACTAGCTTCATGTTTTTATTGTTACTTGGATGTCACATAACTCGAAATATTTCGAATTGAAAATATTAAGAGGCAGAACTGTTGTCCGTTTCGCTTGGCCCCAGCAGGTAGACCCCAAGTTGGCTGCTTGGGGAACGGGAAACCTCGCCGTCATCATGGATGAGTGGCTAGCTAGGCGTGGCCACTGCCATTGTCGTCGTTGTTATTGTCTCCTGCACATGAGAGTTGCCCAAGAGGTCAGTATGTAATGAAGGATATTATCGATCCAAGCTAGAATGCCCAACAACAACTCGGGAAATCTGTTCAGATACGTACCGCCCCAGCAGCATCCAAGTCTCCATACATGTCGGCATGTCCGCATCAACCTCCTGGAGGTTGTGGCGGTGCTGGTACGCCTCCCGAATTAGCTCTTGCACGCGCATCTACACGCGACAGCAAAGTTCAGAAAGCTGACAGACCTCTCTGGTGTTGTGGTGGCTACATACTAGTATATAGCTCAAGCAGGCGGACGATGGACTCACCGCTTGGTCATCGTCCAGCTGCTGCAGCGGATATTCCACGCCGGCGACCACGACCTTGAAGACTTGACCGAAGACGGAGTCCACATAGATGGTACCGTTCGCCCCGCTGTACTCGTACACCTCATCTCCGGGGTCGGTGTTCTGGGCGTGGTCGGTCGCCATGTTCCACATTGAGTGTGCCATGTCGTCGCCCACAATCTGCTTCGCCGGCAAAAAAACAGAGCATCATAAAAACAAAGGCACGGCACGGATTAATGCGCAATGTGATTAATGAACTAGCCGCTTTCAGGTCGTCCTCCTTGACGTGTAGTATCCTGAGGAACTCTTGGACAGTATGGATGTTGTTCCTCGTCAGGTTGTCGTGGACCGGTCCGTCCCTGTCGATCATCTCCAGCCTCCAAACGGGGTCGTCGAGGACGGGAGGGTAGTGCTTCCGGTTCAGATCTCCGACCACGAAGGGATTGGTTATGGCCTCGAGGATCCTACCGTTGCCGGCGCGCGGCACAAGGTACGCGCCGATGCGGAACCTGCCGCTCGGGACCCAGGAGGAGTCGTCCGTGAAATGGAGCACGTTCACGGTGACGCGCCCGCCCCTCATGAAGATACCGACGCTGCCTTTGAGGAGCTGTACATACTCTTGGCGCTGATTTACGATGGCCGCCTTGAATTCTTCCGCGGACCAGTTAAAGTTCGGCGGAAAGTCGCCCTGGAGCGGGACCTGTCTGATGTACAGCTCCATAGGGATGGGCCGTGGAAACCCGGTGTCTGCGTCGACGACGATGATCTCCAGCGGGTTGCCACTCGCGTCCGTCTATGCTGCTGCCGGTGTGGATCGGGAGCCGCGGCTGCCTCCTGAACGCCAGCCTCCACGTCAGCTGCACCTCCTGGAGGTGATTGATGTGCTCGTATGCCTCCCCAATTATCTGCTGCACTAGTGTCTGTATGCCACAGCCGTTAGAAATGATACAGCTCATGAGTCATGACAGGTCGATGATGGATTCACATTCTGGGCCTGGTCCAGCTGCTGCAGTGGGCACTCCACGCCGTCGAACTCGACCTTGACGAGGGCCAAGATGGAGTCCACATAGATAGTTACGTCCGCTGCGTTGTAGAGGTACACTCTGTCGTGGGGGACGACGCAGTCCCTCGCGTGGCGGGTGATCTCCTCCCATATCCCGTCGTCCATGCCGCCCCCCATTTTCTGTGTGGTAACTCGGAAGAAAAACAAAGCAGATGAGCAATCACAGAGTCGGCAGCACGACACGACACAGCACGACAGAGGCGGCTCAAACGCCGTGGACAAAAAACCAACCTCGCGCAGCCCGTCAGGATTGACTGCTAGCATCCTGAGGAAATCCTGAACGTTCATGACGTTGTTCTGCGTCAGCCTCTCGTGGAAGTCTCCTCTCCGCGCGATGTGTTTTAGCCTCCAGACTTCGTTATCAAGGTAAGGAGGGTAGCACTTCCGGTCCTCCATGTTGTCGTGGTTTGTTCAGGTCCCACCACTCGCTCTGTCATCATATAGTCAACTCTTACGTAAGTTCGCTGGAATTGTTCAAAACGTGTCTACTATTACCTCGAAACTTTCTCCTAATTCATTTTGATCAATATTTTCAATCCTATGGAAAAATCACTGAAATTTAAAATGATACTGCTTCGTTTTTTTTCTTTGAGATAGAGAGAGTATTAAACTGGTTCAAACTTATAATTGAATACAAGCGGTGGCCTACGGCCGGGATGGATCTATCATTTATCTGCCTAAAATAGGAACCACTTTAAATTATTAAAATACTATAATTTTACTTAGTTCAGAATACTACAAGTAAATATTCACGAGGAATTTGTGGGGGGCAATGCCAAGAATCTACTTACAACCTGCAACTCCGAATATAAAATATAAGTCTCAATTTTAGATTGTTTTAAATATAAGAATATTGAATCAAAAAATAAACATGGTACGCTATAATGAGTGCAACCAAACTAGAATAACACTTTGTAATTACAAAATATTGGTCAAAGTTAGAATTGGATATGTGTCAATAGATAAAACATCATCTATAATAAATTGTATATAATTCAGCATTTGTTTTAAGTCCACAGGAGCTTTTGCAATGAACAGAGATGACCATATCTATTCCTCCAGTTCTTTAACTTCACTTTCTTTCTCATCCATTTCTATAAGAGCAAACATACTGTCAAGTAAGATGAACCGAAATTTTCTCCCTTCGGAATGGTATATGGTATGGATTGATAATGTATTAGAGTCAAACTGAATTGCAAAAATATATATATATATTAAAACTCCTTTATTTGAACTAATCTAAATAGAATTGAAGCAAACAAACAGCAAAGGAGATAATATAATATGCCATTTTGGCAATCGAATGCCTTAAATATAAGTGATACAAGTTTTGGATCGAGCTACGAGGTACTTCTTTTTTTTCAGTTGGATTCCTCCATCCACATCCCAAACACAATGAGGGCCCAAAGAAAGTACGTTGTAGCATTTTCAAGTTCGAGGAGGGAGAGTAACAACCATTCACCGCCCCTAACATCTAGTCTGATCTCAGAACACCAGATTAGGGGCGCATGAAGGTTTATTGGTACCATTGTTAAACTAAGAGGTGCTTCTGGCGCACTTAAATCAAGATCAGTAAATTTGACAGTAGTACAAATGCCTGAAACATATATATTCGAAAATTAATCTCTCCCCTTACAGTAAAAAGCCTAGAACGCTCAATTTCTAGGAAGACATCATGACTTGCTGCAAAACTACTACTCCCTTGAAGGGCGTTGACATTTTGGATACTCCACATTGGTATGAAATTTGGAGGTCCGTCTCCAGACATGTGTTAGTTTCCGGTGCATATGTCTTTTTTAAACAAAAAACAAGAAATCGTATTTTCTCAATTTCTATTTTGAATATTTCTCATGGTTCTTAACGGACACTCCCATGAATAACATGTACATAGTATATAAAGAGGAAAGGAAGATCTATTGTTCCAAAGGGATTCGACACCGAGCTGGAGGTTCTGAAAGCACAAACCTTAAAGATCTGAAGGGACGCCAGAAACTGCTCACAACACAACCAAGATTGGAGGAAGAAGAGACCGTGCTTCGTGTGGGATTTATAGCCATCAATCGCCGATGTTGACTTGACGAGCATCATGTCATTGGTGTGGAAAGGTACTGGCCTCACATGTTTCATTTTGTTTCTGAATGGGTCTTTCAGCTAGTCTCTCTTATAAAATGCTAAATTTCGCAAACGGCTGGAAGTAACCTGCTTTCTTTCAGCTAGTCTCTCTTATAAAATGCTAAATTTCGCAAACGGCTGGAAGTAACCTACTTTCACTACAAGATCTTCCATGCTCGCCTATAGTATTTTTTGTTTAAATTTTTTCAGTGGCCAAGAGTTTTTATTGCAAATTTTTATCTTTATTAATAATTTTATCAAATCACTAACAATGTCTTCCCAACAAGCTCATTAACAACAGTTATGATTTAGCAAAACCAGGTAATCATTCCATGTATATTTATCGAAGTCTTATATTTCCTCTACCTCTATACAGCGTGCGCCTTAATTTGCTGAGACGCCCATTTCGGTAGCACTGTATTGTTCTCGGTGTTGTATGTATTAGTCAGAAGACTCAGTCGTGCTTAGACCATTTCCGTTCTAATGATGTGTAATCCAGTAACTGTCATGACCAGAAACCATACACCATATGGAAGAATAAATATTATAATGAACATAAATATAAAAGGCGAATATACAAGACGACAACCACTGACTGATGACAACTACCGAAATAGTCGTACAAACCAATCTTGCTTCTGGTACCAGCCAAAAGAAGTGCTTGTTACCATATTTATATACTCTCTTTTTTTAATGTATATGCTCATGGATGTTATTTTGACTATGCAACTGCAAATTGACAAGTTTATGGGCAATTGGCTATTATGAATCGACAACTAGGCACTATGGCATATCCTTGCTCTAATTTTTCTTCTTGACTTTTTCTTAGCCCAGAATAAGATATTGTACAGAAATTCTGTTGAATTACAAAGAAAAAAAAACGTATGTATTATAAAATTCATAGCAAACACAGTAAGATTTTATTGTCTGCAAGATAACTTTCACTAGGGCAACTTCTTGTTCTACGATAATTATAAGCAGAGGCAAACCAGTGTCCCTCACAAAATAGATTACTTGGAATGGGAATGTCATAGAGATTATTAAACATATGGTTATGCTAAGATGATTAGATGATTCTGAATGTAGATAGCAGCAGGAGAAGAGAGTAAAACTACCTCCAACCTAATCTAAGCATTTCTGCCTATGAATCCAGAAAGACATATGTTCAGATTCGTGCCCCAAAATTCTTATACTCTGGTATGGATGTAATATGGTGTGTGTAAAATACAACCCGGGCATGATATAAAACTCGTTGGAAACTACAATACAAATATAGACCATGATTCATAGACATAAACACCTATGAAACAACAAATAGCTTTTTAGTGTGGGATTCAAAAGATAATCTCTATCAAATCAATTAAAGGTCATGATATGATTGATGTACCATAAGTGAATTGCCCACCTTTCCTCATCAGTAAACTTTTAGGTGAGTTGGTTGGTGCATGCAACTCAATATGGTATCAACCCACATTTTCTCTTGTGTTGTCTATGCCGTGGAGTTCACAAATTCTTCGTCAACCAGTCACATTTTTTTTTTGAATTGGCCAAATTTAGTCTTGTTTTGTTAATTACATTAGTATCGTTTTTGGTGTCATACAACCATCTAGGTCTTTTCGTAGCTTTTCTTGTCGATTTTGTTTGTCAGCTTGGCTACTCGTTTTGATCTATTGCATTTTGTTTGCTATGTTGATTTTTCTGCGTCGTTTTATTTGCGACTACGGATCAAGGGCATTCTTTTGATGTCACCATCACGGCTCTACACATGTGCTTCGTTTGCACTTCTTCGGCTGGCTTCGACAAATTAACAAGACTCCACTCTACGATGAATCTGAAGAGTTAGATTTTGAATGTACTTTAAGTTTAGTGTTTAGTGCTCACTCTTTCAAATGTAATGCTATTACGTACAACTTGCATTTGAGGGGTGGTGTTAAAGGAGTTGTAGTAGTATAGGACTCTAATTGAAGGGTCCTTATCCTTGTATATATAGGATTGAGTCATGTAATCTCAATATAATGCCAATATGGGGCTAAAATTCAATACAAGTGGTATTCATAATATGATATCAAAGCATATGTCTTAAGTTCAAGTCCTGGTGACCGCATATTCCACTCTGCTGCTCCTATTTTCATGCCTGATGCTTAAAAAAGCCTCCACATGAGGGGGGTGGTTGAACCAGTTTAGGCTTTTGGGTGAGTTGGTTGTTGCATGCAACTCAATAATGATATCAATGATTGGGAGTAACCTATATCAAATTATCATAAATTAAGTTATTGGCCCTGTTGTATAAGCATTTATAAATCAGGTCAAAGATTCAATATAGATTGATTGATTGCATAGAGAAGACAAGGAACCAGTCATCACATCATCAACAATAACACAGTATCGAGTTGCCTTGATGTGTAAGTGGTTACTTACCACTTAGCATTCTGGGTTATAGGTTGATAGGTTCGTAAATTTCTTTCATTATTTTTTCGCATATAGTCTTTACTGATCTTAGCATGCTTGTTTGATTGTGCATATTGACATTTACTATTGGGATAATTGTAGTTAGAAGTTTTCTATCGCTGGCAATTGAGTTTATTGACCTAGTATAAGAAGTATAGAAGCAATGGTAGGTTAAGGTCCAACATGTTGCTACCAAAAGAAGAAATGGGTAGGTTATAGACTATGCAACTACAAGTTGCCAAGCTCTAATTTTTCTTCTTGACTTATCTTAGCCCAGAATAAGAAACTATAGAGGGATTCTGATGAATTGCAAAAGAAAAAACATCATATGTATAGCAACTACCAGCATTTGTAAATCAAGTCAAAGATTCAATAGGCTAGTTGATTCCAAAGAACTAACTAACAACTAGTCATCACATCATCAGTAATAATGTAGTCCTGAGTTGCCTTCATATATTAGTGGTTAGTTACCATAAGCATCTTGTTTATGGGTTGATACATTACTTTTGTTATTATTTGCGTGTAGTAGTTACGGATCTTAATTTGCAAGCTTGTTTGATTGTGTATGTTAACTTTGATATTACTATTTGAATGATAGTAGTTAGAACTTTTCTATGGTCGGCTATCAAGTTTACTGAGCTATTAGTATAAGAAGTGAAGAAGCAAATCGGTAGGCGACTGACTGACATATTGATAATGCACATAAATATATATCATATGTATAGCAACTATCAGCGTTTATAAATCAAGTCAAAGATTCAATAGACTAGTTGATTCCAAAGAACCAATAAGCAACTAGTCATCACATCATTAATAATGATGTAGAACTGAGTTGCCTTGATATATTAGTGGTTAGTTACCACTTGCATTCTAGTTTATGGGTTGATAAATTACTTTCGTTAATATTTGTGTATAATCTTAACTAGAATTCTTACCCCTTCGGCAGCCAATGTGGAGTGGGGGGTGGGGCTGCTCACTGAATCCGTCATCTTCTTCCTGCTTCTTGTTTCAGAGCTGCTCCGAAGTCCTCATGCCCACAACCGTACCGCGACCAAGAGCTTGCCGCCACAGTCAGCAGCCGCCTGCAGCCTGTCCCTCATAGTTTGATTTACCAATGGTCTTTATATTTTATTTTTGAGACGGATTTACCCATGGACGCGGTGCGTCCCACGCCCGCGCCCGCCACATGCCCCTCCGGTTTTCTTCCTCCTCTCGTCAGTTGCCGACCGCCGCCTGCCACCTCGCCCGCTCTCCAGCGTCGTCCTCGACGCCGTCGGCGACCCCCACGCCAGCCCCTCCCCCCGCCCGCCACCACCTCTGGCGGCCGAAGGCGCTGCACCGCCCGCACCCGCCACCGCCGTCACTCTAAATTCTCTGACAAGACGCCCCTGCTGCCTACCCCGCCCCCCTCTTTATATGGCCGGCGGCGAATAAATAGCTCCCGCCCCCTCGACAACCCCGAAACCCTAACCCCTCCGCCCTCCCCCATATTTTACGCCGCTGCGCTCCGCCACCTCGTGCGTGGCCGGGCCGCAGCAGGACACGCGCTCGGGCGTGAGCGCGACCGGTCGCACAGAAGACTTATGGTTTACCCGGTCTTGTTGTGCACGTCGTGAGGAAGGAGATGAAACAGAGAAGCTTCGATTGGGTTTGGGCGGGTCAGTTGGAAGAGGGGCAATTTTTTCAGGTCCGGCATTTCTCAAGCGAAAATCTCAAAGTTACTGCAATGGCTAATTACGAGTAAAATTGAAAGAAAACAGAACTTTTACCGTGGGATAAGAACCCGGAACTTTTACCGTGAGATGGGAATTTCCCTTAACCTAAGGGTGATTTGCCATCTGTTGTATCTGGTTGATTTATGGGACTTCCCACCTTTTAATGTTAATAACAGCTTACTTCAAAAAAGTGTTAGTAATAGCTTGAGTAATCTATGTTCTTATAAAAAACAGCCAATCTGATTTTTGAGGTACATTTTCACTCATAACATGCACTGTCAACAGCACATCCGAAGCACAAATCCAAACTACCGGCATATGAAAGATGGAATTGTCTACAGTTGTTCAAACTCTAAAAAGTATCACCAAAACTGAAAGGTTACCCTCTTAGCTCTGAATCAGCTCCTGCCTGTTCGAGAAAAAAGACAGGCCCAGAAAAATTACGGCTAATTGGGTACCAAAGATGAAGGAAGCAGCACAGAAGCACTTTGGAAGTTCATCACAATCATTTTGATGAAATATGTATTGTTTGGCCCATACAGCATCACTGAAACATCGGTAGGCAAAATTGGAAACACCTGCACAGCAAATCCAATGGGAGCTAAAGCCTAGCCTTATATTCCTGTGACATTCCGTCTGCCCCATTATCATCACTGAAAGTTCATGTGTATTCATAAGAGGATGGTCGGTCCACCATTCATTGATAAGAGAGTTCGAGGGTACACAAAGATGCTTCTGATGAAGCATCAAAACAGGCAACAGAGACGTCAAAGCTGGGAGGCTACCCAATCAACAAAAAAAAAAAAAAAGCTGGGAGGCTACCCATTTCCGAGCTCTCAAAATACGACCAAAAGCTGGGGTAACGGCCACCAACCCAGACTCTTGAAAAACCCAAAGGGTCACACCATGACCAGACAAGGGCCAAAACAGAGAAACTGCAGAAAAAAAACATAAGGTGCTTCCGATGCAGGAAAAACTAGAGGACTCTGCTTTGTTTCCAAGCTATGAGCCTTCAACACATCTAATCAGCCCTGCCAAAACATTAAGAGAATTGTATCAGCGCCGTAGCTGTTTCCCACAACTTTGTTGTGCAAGCATCAGAAGAAAAAAATTTGCTAGTACCACATTAGCTTGTTCACCAGCATAATAAACTTTTAAAAAAATGGCTTGCAGTTTACTTGAAAAGTAGACTATGTAAAAGTTCGAAGTACATTACAAGGACAGTGGGAAAAAAATTGCTGGCCAATGCACAATGTTTTCTGGGACATGTTATTGTCCTCCAGTTTTCAGTTTCAAACTTTGAATAATTATTGATTCTCATGTCCAAATAATCATCTGTAAGCAGAAACCTTTCAGATATGTGGATCAATTCATAGATTTACTGCATATTTTATTTTATGCTTTAACTGCAATAGAACCCAGGCTTTAAACTATAAATCGCTATAAGGCAAAAATATGAGATATCAGCATGTTCTGCGTTGGATCCTTTACTGATAAACATTAAAAATTGCTACAGTAAGGGCACAGATTGATGGCATTGACGGAAACACCATACCTCCATATCGATGTCATCGTCCTTGGAGGTTTCACCTGTCAAAATAAAGAACCACCCTTTTTATTCTCAAACCACAAAATGAAAGCTTTTTGCCATAGCTATCAATAGGATCTTTTTAATGTCAAATGGCAAGTCATTTCCCCTACAAATACTCCAGAAACTTAGTACGTAGCTATCATCAACAATTTATCAGTGTCAAAACAAGTCACTGCCATATTGGGTAGACTAGAAAGAAAAGGGATCTACATCATCGTCTGATCATATCTTTCACTTCCAGAAGTTGTATAATATAAATTCAAATGCGTTGTATACACTAGGAACAAGGTTGATCGGCAGAATGAAAGAGCAAATAGCACGATCAGTTATCAGTACTCTGTAGGTCCATTCACAGGGAATCAAGGCACAAGGCACATTTCAACATGACAAGTTGACATCATTAAGTTATTATGGATGTGGTTTTCATATCACATAGAATATCTTTTCATTCGAGTAATGTCACTGTGCATCTGTTTAAGTCGAAGTAACAACAGACATTTTACAGCATATTCTAAGCAAGAATCTTATGGACTGACCACTAAATATATGCAGAACTTTTTGCGACTTGCACTTCCTAACAAAGAGATTTTATAAAGGAAGTTACAGCTCTAAGATTTCATTATTGCAGACAAAATGAAACCTAAACAGACGAAAAATATCCTAAGATTTTGTCCAGGAGGCAGCAATAGGAAGGATTTAGGTGACAGTCGATTATTGGATAGTGTCTTATTTAAATCAATATACCTCCAGTTAGTTCCGACGTCCAGAGTGCTAGGTTGTCCTTCAGAAGCTGCATCATAAGTGTGCTGTCCTTGTAAGCACCATCACCAGCAGAAGTAATCTCAGCAGTAGCCTCATCAAATGCTTGTTTTGCCACTTGGCAAGCTCTGGACAGTCAGAGAATAAAGAAAATCTCATTGATTGGAGAAACTGGTGGGCCCCATCAAGCAGCGTAGACTGTAAAATGACATGAAATCTAGCATGTGCTCAATATGCAGCATCAGGAAAAGAAAACTTCGATTGCTAATGTCTATCCAGAAACTTACTCGAGTGGGGTCAGACTATCAAGTTATTAATTATGAGCCACTGCATTTGTGAGTTCAATTATAACAGTTAGCAAATGTCTCATGTACTTCTCTTTATGTTTAGATATGAGCAAACTAAATCTAATAATAAAGAGGCTGAAAAAGGTGATGGGTTCATTTGAAATTTGTGACCTCCTGGCAGGGCATTTGAACTTTGTGACCTAAAATGATACTTCTGTTTATATGTGGATAAGAGCAAACCAAATATAATAATAAAGAGGCTGCGAAAGGTGATGGGTTCATTTGAAATTTGTGACCTCCGGGAAGGGCAGGCCTACAATGTTTTTAAAACAAGAAGCGAGAGAGAAAAGAAATTGACGAGTTATTTTTTAGAATCTCGATGAAAGGGAAGAAAGGAGCCATTAAGGATAAATGACCTCTCATGAGAGTTCAATATCTCATAAAAGAAGACCGAGAAATTGAGAGCAACGCCAAGTCTGATTTGGTGGGCAGGTGAGAGCTCACTGGAAGCAACAACCATGGCGTGCTGCAGAAGTGTTTGTTAGTTGTCAAAAAGTGAAAGGTTTTAATACCATGATCCATTTCAACTTATGTACAACACTGGATGTTTCCACACCTGATAGGCCATAAGTGCCTGGTCTGCAGCAGCCTTCTTTTCAGTACCAGTGCTAAATTCAGCCAAGTAACGGTAGTAGTCACCTTTCCTGCAATTTTGCAAGGAGTCATGCATGAAAAAGGAAAGAAAAAGATTGTGTTGGACATCATGCCAACGCGTATAGAGAAGATCAATAGCGAAAACAGAGAATAAGACCGATGGTTGAATAGATTACCACGGCAATGTCTATGTACACAGCAACAAAGGACCATTCTTCATGGCAAAAGTTACAAAACTCGGATTAACGTGATTTTTTCCTTCTCAGACTTCCTTCTATGAAATTTCCATTCATGCAATGCTTAGAAAAACGATTTTCTTGTAAATCTTTGGAAGAGTAAAATGTTTTCTCTTTAAAGATGTTTAAGCTCACCGTTGTAGGATATTTTGGAAGTAAGATTACTATCAAATTTAACTGGGAAGATAATGAGGTACTCGTAGAGAATAGCTCAATGTAATCAGCAGAAAATATATGACCATGGGAGAAAAGTTAAAAACAAAGAAAGAAAGTTATAAATTCAGAAGCCTGAACATACATCTTATAAAAGAACACAGCATTTTCACCCGATGTTGCCAAGGGAAGGCAGTGAATAGCGATGATCGACAATATTTCATTGCAAACCATCCTTAGTTCGTCCTCTATTTTCCTTTTATAGGCATCTATCATCACACCAGTCTGATCACCAGCTGTCACCTTTTGCTGAAGTGAAGAAAGGATTCTCCATGATGCCCTCCTTGCGCCGATAGTATTCTTAAAACCAACAGAGAACAAACGTCTCTCCTCAGCACTCATATCAACATCCATCCTAGCAAGCTTCTTCATATATTCCACCATATCTGCCAGATTAATCTTGCATTGAGTTATGGCCTAAACAATATCATCAGAGATACACATTCAATTAAATGTACATTGATACTATAGAGCATAACTAATAAGACCCTGAAATTCTCATCATGGGCCAACCTAAACTATACGTAACAGAAAGGCTCCACTATCAAGGGATGTCAGCTCATCATATTAAACTACTCATATTCTCTCTACTATTTTAAGAATTGATTTGCATGAATAATAACAAGGGTTAAGGAATTTAACATGATAGATATATGTTGGGGGACTAGAACTAAGCAATGAAATGCTTCTGTTTGGCGCAAGAGTCCAGAGCCATGTAAGAGCATGAACTGACTACTTGCATCGCTCAGTACAATTTTTTTCAGAATATTTTGTACTACCTACGCATTTAAATCATGCTTTAAGTTACTGCAAAAAAAAGGTCTAATCTATTACCAGGGCAAAAGAAGCCAAAAAAAAAAAACACCCCATGTCCAAACAAGAATCATCGATGCACAGGACCTATTAAATTAGTTCCAATGATGCAGGTGACAGGAACTAAAACTCGAAGGAGGAAAAGGAGATATCATGGTGCCTGCCACTTTTCACAGAGAATATGGAAACATACAATGCTACAAGAATCTTCATAGTTTGTATCAAATATTAACGGGCTAAGAGCGTTATGGATGTGGTTCTGTGTTTCGTACCATTTCTTAGGTCAAAATCCACCTTTTAAGGCACCAGTCAAGATCCTGTCATACTAACAAGACCGAGGTTGAACAAGCCTGTTGACATACTAGTTACACTCAAAAGATATAAGCATATACGTGTGACCAAATTGCTAAAAAATACATTCAAACGATTTCCAAACTAGAAATGTGAATCGAAATGGAAGGTTCCACTATTGAAAGGTCACTAACCTCTTTTAGCTCTAAAACCAAAATTGCAATGTGACTGAAAATGTTGGGGTGCTACTGTTCTACTAATTCTGTTCTTGAAATGGATAGAGATTCATCAGTATATTTGCCCATTTTAGCACTAGATGCATCAGCCATTATCCCAATATCCTTGCTTTTTTATCTGAGAGGAGCACAAAGAACAACTGGAGAACAACAAAGAGTACTCGACCAATGGAATTGGCCCCCACAAAATCAGAATTCAGAAACCTCCCGTCCCATATACTCCGTTCAGCAAGGTACCATTCATGAATCATGACCGTATTATTCCCCCTTTTGCAGACACAAATCAGAGTACCAGAGACAATCACAGGTTCAGATACACTCAAGAACTGCATCATTTGCCCCCCAAAATCGGCATAAAAACCTTTATTACCGAACCTAACCAAATCTCATTCAGTACTGCTGGAAGCAATCAATAGCGCCCCCAAAATCAACAGCAAATTGCTGAAGGTACCATGGAATCATCAAAGGGACCCGACTGAACAGACTGCTACACGTTCAGAGATTCTTGCTCCAGGATAAAAGGAACAAGAAACGGCAGGCGAGCAAGTGTTCAAGCATTCTTCCAGCAGTTAGCAAAGAGTGATGCAAACACATAGAATCGATGGACCAACACCCTAATCCCTCCCCGCACTGGGTCAACGAACGACGACACTGCACATGAGCAAGCAGGGGCAACCGGGCGAGAACAGGGGAGATCGATCCCTCACCGTCGTATCTCTCGGCCTGCTCGGCGAGCTTGGCCAGGCACACGACCTTCTCCCGCTCCTCCATCTCCGCCGCCGCCGCGGATCCCTTCCTTTGTGATAGCTTCTTCGACTCCACCACCCCCCGTCTCCACAGTTCCCCTCTTCACCTTCCTAAAACGGAAGGTGCGTCCCTGCCTTGCCGGTTTCTAGTACTTTTTGTTTTTGGGACCGGCTCTGTTCCTTCTTGCTGATGGCCAGTGGTTGGTTGCAGCAGGAGTGAATTATACTAGTGATTTTTTATCAAAAAAAATATATAGTGATTTCAGTCTAATCTGATGATGATTTTCTGGTGTGGCTCTTGTGGTGACAGTTGGATATTTCTCTTTGGCCCTAGGAAAGTGTCACCCATGACCACGCATCTAGTTAAGTATTTTTTTCCATGTCAATGCGACTTGATGCAGTAAATGTACACGTCACATCTTCATTAAACTTTTTGCAGTACATTGGGTGCTTGATTCATGCAAAGAAATACCGAATAAGCTAATTATGTTTGACTTTTTATCTCCTTAATGTGTTATAGGACTTTCAATTGTTATTAGAGGAGTTTATTTACTTTATTTTCTCAGCATAGAAAAGGATATCACCAATGACTAGGAAAAGGAACTGGAGTATAAAGTTCGAAAAAAAAAAAAGGAACTGGAGTATAAAACCCGGTTTAGGTATCTCAGGCAAAGTTTTAACAATAATCAATATTATCTTCATTACCTCTGACTTCATCATGTTTCTGAAGCTCACTTCTTTTTCACCTCCTTTTCTCCGTGGACAGACAGCTACCACTTTTGATGACAAAAGATCCTTGCCACCTTTTGTCACATCCCAATTTCTAATTCCAGAGAAAGGTGTTCCATCCATCATGCAGCTTGCTTTCACCAATTCTTTATTACGATTTTGGTGGTCGTCTATTACGTGTCCAAGGATTGCTAATCTCGAATTAATTGTTTAATCGATCATGGGACCATAGTTTACACCAAACATAGTGCACGTGTTCGGTGATGCAGAACAAGATGCTGGTCCAAGAGAACAGAGCATAGGGCCAAAGGTTGTACGGGCAATGACAAGTTTACAACTCGCGAGTGCAATGGACACCTAGGTTAAGTACGTATTCAAAGTTACCTAGCTAGGCGCTTTAGGTTAATTATTTAAATTCTTCGTTAGATACTCTTTCTTAAATTCTTGGGCCCATTTTTCATTATCGTTAAGTTATAGTCACTGCTCCAGCAGAATCGTACTTGAGGGGATTCTAACCCTAGCCCCCGCGCCGCCCCTCCGGGCGACACGGGCGGCGCCGCCACCCCGGCCACCTCCACCTGCCCCCCGTCTTCCCCCAACCCGGCCGCCGCCAGAGCCTGGCTGCCGGAACAACCCGGGCAGCAGGCTAGGAAGGCGGCGGCGGGGTCTCGTTCTCGTCGGTTCCCTTCTTCCTCTTTCTTTCCGGCTGATCTCGCATCAGGTGACGGCGTCCTCCAACGTCTCATCTGTGGTGCGGATCGGCGGGATGGCGATGTGCGGCGGCAGTGGATCCCAGCGCGGACCTTGGGGCAACGTGGTTGCCATCACGGCGACAGCCACCTCCTTCGCGTCGGATCTTGGGGCTTCTCGTCCGCCTCCTGATCTGGGGAAGTGCGTCTGCCTATGGAGGCGGTTCTTCCTTCGTGCGGATCCGTTTTTGTGGCGGTCCGGCGGCGGTGATGGCCTATGACGTCGTGGCGGCGGCAGGTCTTTGGCATGCAGCATCACAACATGGTGTTGTCCGGCCGGTGTCTCCTCACGCATGTTAGCCTTCGGTGGTGATAGGTTCTGTACTTCTGCCTGTGCGGTCTTCAACGCCATCCCTCATGCAAATTTGGTGGCAGTGGTTCAATAAGCAGGCTTCGGTCGAAAGATCTATTCAACGATGGTGATGCCTGAACGTCACATTCCTTGCTGAAGGCCTCGTTGTGGAGCCATGTTCTCTTTAGTTCTAGAAAGTTTCTCGAGGTGAAAACCTGCTCCAGTTTTGGGACGGATGACGGCGGCGCAGTTAACGTCGTAACCTTCATAAAGGCGTCATCTTGGAGTTCTTTTTGGGCTTGGGAGTTGCTTTATGTTGGTTCACTGTGCACTAGATTTTGCAGTCTCCAACAGCTATCTATGCTTTCTTCGATGAGGTGATTCGAGTGGTCTTCGCTTTAATCATTAGACGCAGTTCGTCCTTGAATTGGCATATGCTCCGGTGATGTTCTAGTACCTATGGTGGGAGAAGTCACATGATGGAGTCGACCGTACTCACATGGTCCCTCTAGAAGACATTAAAGACTGCAAGATGGAGATTTTTGTTTTGTTTTTCCTTTTAGCTTTTTTGTTCATCAGTGTGCGTGTTGTTTCTTCTGATGTGGGCCGATTTTTATCGGTGGTTGTATTAGGCTGTAACTTTCTTCGAAGTCAAGGCCAGTGAGGCTGTAGCTTCTTTGAAAGCCAAGGCTAGGATTATGCAATCTTCCCATCATCTAAAAAGTTATAGTCACTTGGAGTTTCTTTTTCTTTTAGTCAACAGCTGCAATAGTATGAATAACTTCTTCAAAAAGTTAGTTTCTGCAACATACTAGTACAAAATAACTACAACTTGCGGTAAAACATTGAATACGAAGCGAAGCTATTGAAACATAGAGTAGTTCCTAGTATATGGCAACATGAAGAAAAAAAATAGACTGAAAGATAGCGAAATTTTAAGCAGCCGAAATTGACCACATTCTAAAAAGTAATTAAACATAATCAACATGAACTTGGGTAAAATGACCAATCGGACAAGCGCAAACGTACGCCAAAGCTTGTCAGCCATGATGAGTATGACGGTGCACACCACTCAAACAGTATAATCTAGAATGATGATTCCATTGCCTCACAAGTAAGGTCTCTCTTTATGATGTTAATTAAGGGACATTTCGGGGCCAACTAAATATATATAGTCGATGTCAATATAACTTGGGTCAAAAGAGACACGACACAACACAAGCGCAAACCTTGAATGAAGCCTGCTAATCCTGATTGGAGCATTTTCGTTGGATTCAAGGAATTTGATCCCAATCAAAAACAAGATCTCAATTCTTTAATAAAAAAATATTGTAACCTTGATTTCTTCTGCATCTCCATCCATTAAGTAATTTTCTCTCTCTTTATAATCATAAAATTTGAGATCTGAGAAAACCCATGGCGTGGTTCATAGATTCATCTTTGTTCAGCTACAATTGATGTAGCGTCGCTACATAAGACGTGGCTTCGTTCCTGGAACAACCTACTACTACAAAGCTCAATTTTAGGTGTGGCCAACTGCAAAATGCCAAACTTGATATGACTATCAGATATTTTATTTGAATACATTAAATAAATTATTACAACATAAACAATGATGGTCATAAAAATCCATAGAGCCCACCGCTAGATATGTAGGCGCCGAGGCAAAGCGCTGCTGCGCGGCCTGGCCCACAGCTCAGTCACTCCCGAGCACAAATATCAGCAGCCTGGCTGCGCCTTGCGAACTTTCTGGACAGTCCCCAGCGGCGGTCTCGCAGACTCTCGCTCCCACGAATCCGCTCTATCCTGACGGCGCGCGGCGGGGGCCCCACAAGCCTGCGCCGCCACACACGTGGCGCGAGCGCCTCGCCTCCTCCCGAGGAGGCGCGCCACCGACCGACCGGCCACTCACTCCCGATTCCGCTCCACTGCGCGCGCGTCACTTTGGCCGCGCGCGTGCGCAGGTGCATGCATCTCGCAGCCGGCCGGCCGGCCGGTATGGACGACGTACGCTGACCAACGGCGCCTCGACGGGGCGCGGCTGAACTACTCATGTGCTGCCAGCTGCACCTCTCACTCACCTGACCGCCGCCTCCGACGGTGGTGACTCACCTGACTGCCGCCGGATCGCGCGCGCGAGATGGATGACTCAGCTGCCTGCCTGCGTGGCCCGGGAGAATGAAATGGCGGCGTCCATAGCGCACTCAATCATGCAGGACGGTGCGGACGGACTACGGCGAGAAGGAATCTTGGTGGAGCTTGTGTGGTCGATCTCTTTGGTCGTCGAATGCCATGGCCATGCCATAGTTTAGTGCAGATATTTCTCGCCCCTGATAAAGATCTCTGCGTGTGTGGTGGCATATACGTGTGCTTGTGCAATGAACAGGAACGTGGTAAATTAATGGCTCGCGTAAAACCCTGCTATCGTATTTCGTCGTTCATCCGTCTCAAAAGAAAAAAAAACGTCTCGCTAAGGAAAGTGCCCGTGGTTCTTTCTGACGGCATGGATCGATCGATCATCGGTAGTACGTACTATCATTCTCTACGTACTCTTGTCCACCTCCGTCGCTTCTTGATTGAGGAGGCTCCCTGCTCTTCGATGAAACCTGTTCTCTTCACGGACTGACTGACGGGCCCAAAACAGAGCATTGCCGCCGCCCGTGCACGTCTCCGCTTCACCCGTCAATCGGCCATGCTCATGAATCATGATCACCCACCCCGGAACAGCGAGCGAGCAATATGTCGTCGTTATCATCCGAGACGATGACTCGGCTGCATGAGTGCGCCACCGCACCGGCCACCCCGTTCCGCTCCACCTACTTTTACCCGGCCGCGCGCGTGCGCAGGTGCATGCATGCATCCCGCAGCTGGCCGGCCGGCATGGCCGCATGGACGGACGACGCTGACCGATCGATCGGCCGGCCCTACCGCCCCTACGGCGCCTCGACGGGGCAAGTCATGCCGGATCGCGGGAGCGAGAGACGCAGCCGCAGGCTTGACCGTGGAGGATGGCGCCTGGCGGCGTTCAGTACGGTACGGACCACCACGGATGGAAGGCGAGCATCGTTCTTTGACCGAGCTCGTCGCGTGTCGTGTGGTTGAGCGGTCTCTCACTCTCTTGGGTCGAGTACTGCGCAGTAGAAATCCTTTATTTGTTATCGCAGATATTTCTAGTGCCCTGATAAAGCTCCGTCGTGCAACGTGCTGTGTCGGACGTCCTGATCCGTGCTTGTGCGCCAAAGAGCATCGAACGCGTGAAAACCGTGCTTCCGCCTTCCGAGCAAGGTTCTGAAAACCGTTCGAAAACCGCGAAAACCGGGCGGTAACCGGGGTTACCGGTCCGGTCCGGTTAGTAAAACCGACCGGTTTTTCGGAAAAATTTGCACTGTGTTTCGGAGGGAACCGGTAAACCGCCCGGTTTGTCCGGTTTACCGGGCCGGTTTTTCCGGTAGCGATTTTTCGGTTTTTTCCGGTTTTTCAATCCTTGCTTCCGAGTCGCGCGTGTGGATCTTATGATTTCTGACAGCATGGATCGGTCTTCGCCGTCTCCGTCGCTCGCTTCCTCGTTCGTACAGTACTAGTTAGTACCTGTCCCTGTTCTCTTCGATCACGGACTGCATGCCGGACCCAAATTAAACAGAGCGTTGCCGCCGGCCGGCCGGGCGCATCTCTCTGTTCTGTTCCACGGCCGGGCGCGAACAGCAACGCAACGCAAGCCACGCCGCGACAGGCCAGCAGCACCGTTAGTAGTCATCACCTCGGAACGGCAAGTAGTAGCGTGTCGTCATCCGAGACGACGACTCCGGGCATGGCGGCGCGCGTGATCGATCGACGCGCAGCACTGCTGGCGGCTGCCCTTCCGTCGCTGCGAACGGGCGCGCGCGCCCGCCTCAGCCTCATCAGCCCTCTCTGCTCGGACGAAAACAGAACAGCAAGTAGTACTCTGCACTGCTGTCCGGCTCGCTGCCTCAGTGCAGTGCATCGCATGACGAGCGATGACTCATCAGCTGCGTGCGCGCGTGTGCGCATACGTGTGGCGCCGCCGGCTGCTCCGAGGCGCCCTCGATCGGCGGCGCGTGCCGCAGCGCAGTGTCAAGATCTTTTACTCCTAGCTCTCGGCGAAAATATCCGTCCGTACTCGTGACGTGAGGTCGGCGACCGATCGAAGGGATTTGCAATTTTTTGCCCCCTCGGGGGAGTGCGTGTGTACATGATTAGTACGCAACACGTCGAAAGTGCGAACAGCAAAGGGAGAACAAGATCTAGTACTAGTTGGAGAGAACTGGTAAAAGAAAGAAAAAACAGTGTGCATCCGAGACACGAACGAGATACGTTCGGGAAGGGTGGAGACGTGTGTGTCACTCGGTGCGAAACTTGCACGAACAAACACCTGCTTACCCTGCTGGAGCCCGCTCCAGAGGGTTCCAAGCTTGCAATCTAGTAGCTACAAGTTGTGAAAATGCCATTCGAGCGGGGCCGCTTGTGAAACGGAGCGAGGCGGGTGGCCGGCGGGGGGGTCCGGCGAGCTGGCGGGCGGCGTGATGAGCGCGCGTGTCTCCGAGCCTGACCAGGACGAGGAAGACAGGACGAGCGCGTACGTCTCGCTACGGGCCAATCTGAACCGCACAGGTCCGATCCTACGGATACTAGGTGCCTCAGGACGGGTTCGCGAGAACGCTGTTTTCGCAACGCGCCGCGGCTCGTGCGAGCCCCGGTCGTTCTGTGCCGCGAGTCCCATGTCCTTCCTCGAGGAGCTCCTCGATCGAAGCCTCTCTTCCGCGTGCGTGCGCGCGCAACGCCCGCCCGCCAGCATATATAGTCAACGCGCGCCCCTGCTCTGCTCGTCCACGCGCGACGGCGGGTTCGTAATGTATCTTCGACTAATCGACTTGCGCATCGACTTCGGCGGACGCTCCATCGTACGCCAGCCAGCCGACGCTCCATCGTACGCCAGCCAGCCTGCTCAATATAATCGATAGTTCAGATACCAACCAATGATCGATGAACCAAACAAGGCAAGGTCGATCATGCTGCACTGAACAACCCAAGTGAGCCGTGCTGCCAGTGCCACAGCTCGCGTGCACCTCCCGAATTCGATTTTTTTTATCTGCCTGGCGCTGCCTCGTGGTCGTCTGGTCGACCAAACCGATACACAGTTCCTATATACTGGCTTTAGTCCGCACCGCAACCACAGGCAAATGTGATTGCAGTGCCCCATTGTCGTCAAGGATTCAAGATGCTTATTAATTCCTCTTCGATCGGTTTGCAAGCAAGGAAGAACCGAGCCACGCGATCGAGCATAGTGGGAAACAAGCTTTTCCTTACCCAAGAGAACGCACTTCCCCGAAATCTGGCGTCGATGTATCATTTGTGCTAGCAGATATGACGCAAGATCGAATTCAGGAGCGTTCTCATATCACTCGTCGATGTACTGCATGTGTTCTTTCACTCTTTCCAAAAGCAGAGCACAGGTCCTAATCCCACTGCGACTAAGGTAAGCATACCATTATTTGGGCATCACGACGGACACCAGGCCGCCGGACGCTGAGGCGATCGTCGAGTTCAACCGCACTTTTCGCCCACCTCTTTCCGCTACTCACCGGACGGCTATTAGAGAGCTGTTCAAGGCAAACCCCCGCGCGGAGGCGGAGGTGTCGGGCATTGAGCCTTGAGCTAATGAGCTCCACTGCCGTAGTGTCGCAAACGGTTCGCGAGTAGTTAGCATGAGGCTGTATTTAGGTCGCGCCGTGCCCTGGCATCCGTTCCGGGTCATGTAAAACTATGATGTAACTCTTGCTTCTCTTCTTAATGAAACACGTGCTCAGGCACGTTTGCGAAAAACCATTATTTGGCAGCGTCACTCGCAAGCAGCACCAGCACCAGCGTCTCAACAACTTGCATCATGGCGGGCCGGCGCTCTGAATCACACTCGTAAGTCGTAACCAGTCCATTAGTAGTCCAACTTCAGCAGCAGCAATATCTCTCGGTCTCCGTTTGCTGCGCCGCGTCTGTGCTCAGGCCCAGAGGCTCGGCCTCAGTCGCTCCCATGACGGAGGTCCAGCCCCGCGCACAATATCGCCCACAGACTCGGCCTCACTCTTTTCCACTTCTGTAGAGATGGGCCGCTTTTGGGCATCCATCCCTTTACTATTCAAGACGGCACATCCCTTGAGCAGCTCTTTCAGGGCTGCTTGCTGTCGGCGCAGGCAAACGCGCTCCCCCTCACCTGGACCTGTTACTGCCGCCACTGTTTATATAAGCATGCACGCTCCACTAGCCAGAGCGCACCCATCACACACATCCACGATCCACCCCTCCGTCCTCTGCCCAACATGGCTCGCTGCAAGCTCTACTCCGCGCTGCTCGCCGTCGCGTTCGTCCTCGCAGCCGGCCCAGCGCCGCGGCCGGCGTCGGCGGCGTCCGCGCACCTCCACTTCTACATGCACGACGTGCTGACGGGGCCGGCGCCGACGGCGGTGCAGGTGGTGAACGGGCCGCGGAGCCACTTCGGCGACACGATCGTGATCGACGACGCGCTGACGGAGGGCCCCTCGCCGTCGTCGCCGGCCGTGGGCCGCGCGCAGGGGTACTACATCTGGGCGTCGACGGGGAACCCCGAGCTCCTGATCACCATGAACGTGGTGCTCACGTCGGGGCACTACGCCGGCAGCTCAGTTACGGTTGTGGGTCGCGACAATATCGCCGCGCCGGTGAGGGAGCTGTCGGTGGTCGGCGGCACCGGGCTGTTCCGCATGGCGCGCGGGTACGTGCTGTGGAAGACCGTCAGCCTCGACCACCCCAACGCCGTGCTCGAGCTCGACGTCTTCGTCAACCCGAGACGCTGAGGAGCGACTCAATAGGCGCGATGCATGGCCGCCTTTGTTGGCTCGTATCCTCACGGACACAATGTTACGATCTACATGGAAGTGTCTGCATTGTTGCCACCTTAGTATTATGTACGCGCATCTAATAGTGGAGTACTAAGTCCGCTGGATCAATATCCAACCGAATAAAATGTAATAGTAAATCAGTCTGTCATGACCGAGTATCAGAATCAGTAGTGAATCTCGTGTGCATGCAACGACCAACGATCATCAAAGTTATATTGTGTGGCTGTTTCTAGTTGTATCTTAAAATTCGTTCTTCCATGTGAAATTTTGTAGATAAGTTGCTATTTCATTGGCGAACTGTGCGTCAATAGGTAAGATCCATCGTGGAATGTAACACCCCAGCCCGTTTGCAGTAGTGGTTTCGGCCCATGAGGCCCATAAGTGAAGTGGTTGTGGGAATAGTCCCACATGAATTGTTTAGGTGGGTGAGGGTCAGCATATAATCCTTGTTAGTTTCAAGCATAGCACTTCTGAATTAACCCTTTTACTCGAAGCGAGGACGAAAGTGTAAGAAGGGTGCTATGTGCATGCGCATGCCCGCCTCGCGTGGGGGCTAGGCGGTAAGCGGATTTTGGACGCAGGGTTGTTACATGGAACCTACCCACTCGGCTTCAAGCTCTAGACTTGGCATGTTGGGTGTCCGTTAGTGTCAACTGGCACCAACGATTTTGGAAAATTACACCATTAAAAAAGGATGATGACATCGGCGGTCAACAACTCTAGCTTTGTCCCTGTATACGACTAATTCTGAGATCTATGGTTGGGAGCAATTGTTGCCCGGTTGACGACAGTTCGTAGGCCTCCACATCCAAGGCCTCAGGTCTTTGCCATCTCATGGGGGGCGTGCTCGTCTATGTCGACGATGAGGAAGGAATTAATGCATCATCTTCCGAGATGAGCATCAGGTCAAGCTGGACTACTCTCTTCTTCAGATTTTTCTCTCCTTCACCGTCGACTTTGGCCAACCTGAACACGATCGATGTCCGTCATTGACCTCTCCTCCTTTGGTGTACGTGTTTGTTGTCTGGTGGAAGCAGCCAGTGCCAGGCCTTGTGTGTGTGTGTGTGTCGGTGGAGCATATATTGGGGGACGGAATTTAACGGGGAGATCGGTGTGTTTACTGGAAAGCGTGTACTGCAGCAGACTCCATTAAAAAGAAAAAAGATGCCAAATGGAACAGCTGAAACAAGATGTCAAACAGTTTGAAACTGTATTGGCAGCGTCGTCGGCGCTGTTGACGAGGCAGCCAAGATCTAACAAATCGATCAACAAGCCACGAAGCTAGGTAGATAGGTGAGTTCTATTGCCATTCCTTTTTTTTTTTTTTGAACCTCTCATTCCTGAATATAAATGTAGTATCTGTTCGTGTACAAAAGAAAAAACACGCCGACGCACCCACACGAACACGCCTACACCTATACCCAGAAAAAACAAACGCGTCCCTCAAGAGATTCAAGCACGACTGTTACCACGCGGAGAGAGATACCAGAAAAACAAAGTCCGAACAGATTACAGAAGAAAGCTGACATTAAAGAAAGAGACCCGTAAGAGCCCCCCAGCTCCGACGCCGCAAGACGCACTTCCAAACAAGCCGAAGCCGTCGTCGCACAAACGCGCCGCAGACTCCGTGCCGTCGCGACTATCGCCGCCGACCGTCACAGCTCCAACGTGGCCGGCACGCCGCAGACAGCCGAAGCTTGAACACCAGCAAAACCTCTGTAACCCTGGACGACCTTCCATGATTATTATCCACGAGCCCACCAACGCCGCCGGGGAGGACGACGCCATCAGCACGGAGGAGGCTCGGAAAGCTTATTCCAACTAAGCGCTGGCGTCGCCGCATCACCAAACGCTCGAGGACAGAAAACGTACCACGGTCGCCGTCGTCGACGCCAACCGGGACAGAAGAAGCCGAACAACGCCGTAGCCGTCCACCTACAAGATGGACACCGAGGACGCCGGCACAAAAACGACGGGAAACAGGGCCTGCCGCTGGAACCCACCAACCGCCACAGCAGCCAACCCCCCATCGCCGCAAACCTCCGCCACGGCCACGGCCCCCGCGAGGAGACGCAGACGCATCTTAGGGAACCATGACGGTGAGGAAGAAGGAAGACAACGGACAGCAACAAGTCGCCATCCATAGCCACTAAATTCACCATGTGCCTCCACCAAAGAGAAGCTCACCGGAATTGACGACGCCGCCGCCAGCTCCGCCGGCTCACCGGTCTTGCCGACGCCATCATCAGCCCATCCGGCACCTTCACCTTCCGCCGGAAGCCCATAGAAGCAAAAACCTAACCCTAACTACTAGCTATGCTAGAAATCCGGGAAGGAAAACCAGTCCCACCGCCGATTCAATCGATCCCCCTTCTCCTCCGACGCCGGCGAGGGCGCCGGAGGCAAGGGCGACGACGAATCGGCGGAGGAAAACTCGATTCGCCCTTGTTTCGCCGCTCGGGACTGTAGCAAGGGGAAAGAAGCCTAAACGGAAAGGGTTTCTAGTCGCTCTATTGCCATTCCTTTTCGATGCACACTTGCATGCATGAATGCACAGTTGTGAGTTTAACTGATCAGCGTGTTGGGAAAGCGATGTAGACGGAGGATGAATCTTTCATATATGCCACCTCACGTGGTAAGGACGTACGGCGGTTGCATGCGTACGTGACTGTCTCCAGATCTGAGTGACTAAATTCTGTAGTTGATTAGACTAGCTAACTCGATCCAGTCCACTACAAAACGCAAAAGAGACAACTTGTGCTTCAAATACACAGCAAACGGAACAAGCACCGATGCATCGCATGGTGAGCATCTCTTCTACCTGTACCTGAAACATGGATAGATCTTTCACATGCGTGTTCAGATCGTGGTCCTACAAATTCATGTAATTAAGGCGTAGAGTTGACCAACTAGAGAACTTATTACCACCAGGTTTCAGCTCAAAGTTTAAAATACCAGCGGGTAAGTAAACAGATAATTTTGGATATAAATTTCTCGGATGATTCCTGTGATGAAAACTAAATCGTAGAAAAATTATGTATAGTCATCCATTTGGAGCGTCCACATTAATCTAAGAAAATGTTAGGAATTATCACAAAAAGCAAAGCATCCAAATTTAGCACCTTTGTCATTATGAAAAGTTTAACACAAAATGCGCCTAATTGTTGTTTCTCAATTACATACCTTTCCAATCACGGCATGTTATTATTAGACTTGGATCTAGCAAGAATATTAAGTTGTGTTGCACACCTTGGTGTATCAACGCCTCGATTTTGACGATCATGGTCCGCTTGCTGGACGGTTGACCTGGCCACCTGATGTGAACTAGGGTTCCCGATCTTCCGAAAGGTTCTGATAACTCTCGATTTGGTGGAGACTTGACACACGTCGATCCGGCTTCAGAACAACACGTTCTAAACCCCGCAATCGCAGCACCACGTCTCCTCAGGTTATCGACCGGCGGTGCACGGTCGACCTCGCCAAGAAGGCTTATCCTTGCCTGCGAATCGAAGAACACAAGCAAGAACACAGTAGATTGCAACCAAAATTGCTGAAAACTGAATTAAGCTCACGAGTTGGGGTCTCACAAACCGATGAACGGCGAAACTGTTCTTGACAGAATAATCTAAGCAAAACCCAACCCTAACTTGGGCGGCGGCTACTGTAGATATAGACCTTAGGGGCGTGCAAGATCCCCTGGACGCGCCACTAATGGGCTCCAACACGATACAAAGCCCAAAGGCCAAATTACGGTGGCGCAGCACCGGGACAGATTCTGGACGTCAACTTGTTTCGACGATTCCCGATGACTCCGGACGAATTTTGACATGAGACCGGCGCCATTGGAAAGGTTATCAAATTATCTTTCCATGCATATGAAGAACGTCCAAAACCGAGCCCGTATGCGACCTGGGCGACCGTTTTAGTGCAGACTGCTCCTGAACTCCGAAACCGATCCGAAGTTGACTTCAATTGGGACTCCAACTTGGTTTGGACGCCCTTGCTGTCCCTCCACGCCTCGAAGCTCCTCTCCAATCATCTCCTGACCCTCTCCATGGTTCCTAAGCACAATATAATCATTAGGTAGCAATCTATCCTCAAGTTCATATAAATGAGTGCTTAGGAACGAGCTCACCTCTAGATTCAGCTGTCGTGCGCGAGCTCTAGTGATTGGACCTTGTATATCCAGCGGAGGTGTGACATGTGTATCCGAAAGAGCGATGTCCTCATCATCCTCCCCCTCTTGAATTGGAGTCGTCCTCGACTCAAGCTCATCTTCTTCTCCCAAGTAAGGTGTCAAATCTGAAATATTGAAAGTAGGACTAACCCCGAACTCGGGAGGCAACTCAAGTTTATATGCATTATCATTAATCTTTTCAAGTATTTTGAAAGGACCATCAGCTCTAGGCATTAACTTAGACTTTCTCAAATCTGGAAATCTATCCTTTCGCAAGTGCAACCATACTAAATCACCCGGTTCAAGCTTAACTTCTCGCCTACCTTTACTACCAGCAATTCTATATTTTTCAGTCATCTTTTCAATGTTATACTTGGTTGTCTCATGCATTTTCAAGATAAAATCAGCACGCTCTTTAGCATCATTATTTATCCTCTCACTAGTAGGCAAAGGTAGAATATCAATTGGAGCACGAGGATTGAAACCATACACTACCTGAAAAGGACTTACCTTGGTGGTAGAATGTGTTGCCCGATTATATGCAAACTCCACATGAGGCAAACATTCTTCCCACATCTTCAAATTTTTCTTCAAAACAGCTCGCAGCATGGTCCCCAAAGTGCGGTTCACCACCTCTGTTTGTCCATCAGTTTGTGGATGACAAGTGGTAGAAAATAACAATTTTGTACCCAACTTGTTCCACAAAGTACGCCAAAAGTGACTCAAGAACTTAGCATCACGATCTGAAACAATAGTAGAAGGCATACCATGCAAACGAACAATCTCTTTGAAAAAGAGGTCAGCAATATGAATAGCATCATCAGTCTTATGACATGGTATAAAATGCGCCATCTTGGAAAAACGATCCACCACAACAAAAATGCTATCCCTCCCCCTCTTAGTCCTAGGCAATCCCAAAACAAAGTCCATAGAAATATCTGCCCAAGGAATAGAAGGAACAGGAAGAGGCATATATAAACCATGTGGATTCAAGCGAGACTTAGCCTTTTGACATGTGGTGCAGCGAGCCACAAAACGCTCCACATCTTTCCTCAACTTTGGCCAAAAGAAATGAGTGGCCAAAACATCCGCTGTCTTTTTGGCACCAAAATGCCCCATCAATCCTCCTCCATGCGCTTCCTGCAACAACAATAGACGAACGGAACCAACTGGAATGCATAGGCGGTTAGCTCGAAACAAAAACCCATCATTCAGCACAAATTTGTTCCATGCCCGCCCTTCTTTACAATTCAACAACACCTCTCTAAAATCAGGATCAAGCGCATATTGTTCTTTAATTGATTCAAGGCCAAAAATCCGACAATCAAGTTGAGACAGCAAAGTATATCGTCTAGACAAAGCATCAGCAATCACATTATCCTTCCCTTTTTTATGTTTAACAATATAAGGGAAAGTCTCAATAAATTCAACCCATTTAGCATGTCTACGGTTCAGATTATTTTGAGAACGAAGATACTTAAGGGCCTCATGATCAGAATGAATAACAAATTCTTTAGGCCACAAATAATGACGCCACGTCTGTAAAGAACGTACAAGTGCATACAATTCTTTATCATACGTGGAGTAATTCAGAACAGGACCAGTTATTTTCTCACTAAAGTATGCAACGGGTCTACCATCTTGCATCAAAACACCACCAATGCCAATTCCACTAGCATCGCATTCTAGTTCAAAAGTCTTACCAAAGTTTGGAAGTTGCAGCAACGGTGCGTGTGTAAGCTTGTCCTTCAAAGTGCCGAAGGACTCCTCCTGTGTCGTTCCCCAATGAAACACCACACCCTTCTTCGTCAACTCATGCAGCGGTGCAGCAATGGTACTAAAATCCTTGACGAAGCGGCGGTAAAAACCTGCAAGACCGAGAAAACTCCTCACCTGTGTGATAGACTGAGGAACTGGCCAGCTAGCAATTGCTTCAATCTTCGACTCATCCACCTCAATGCCCTGCGGAGTAACAACATAGCCAAGAAAAGAGACACGATCCGTGCAAAAGGTGCACTTATCAAGGTTACCAAATAAACGTGCAGCTCGTAAAGCATTAAAAACAGCACGTAAATGATCCATATGTTCATCCAAAGACTTGCTGTAAATCAAGATATCATCAAAATAAACCACCACAAACCGACCAATAAAAGCTCTTAAAACCTCATTCATTAAACGCATGAAAGTGCTAGGTGCATTAGTCAAACCAAAAGGCATTACTAACCACTCATACAAACCGAATTTAGTTTTGAAAGCCGTTTTCCATTCATCTCCAAGTTTCATTCTAATTTGATGGTAACCACTACGCAAATCAATCTTTGTGAAAATTATAGAACCACACAACTCATCAAGCATATCGTCTAACCTAGGAATAGGATGACGATAACGAATAGTAATATTATTGATGGCTCTACAATCAACACACATACGCCAAGTACCATCTTTCTTAGGAACCAAAAGTACAGGAACAGCACAAAGGCTAAGGCTTTCACGTACATACCACGGTCCAAAAGTTCTTGGACTTGTCGCTGAATTTCCTTAGTCTCCTCCGGATTGGTCCTGTAAGCAGCGCGGTTGGGTAATGTTGCACCCGGAATCAAATCAATTTGATGCTCGATCCCTCTCATAGGTGGCAATCCCGGGGGTATCTCTGCTGGAAAAATGTCCTCATACTCCTGCAAAAGGTTAGTAACAGCAGGGGGCAACGAGCTAGAAATATCATCAATTGAAAATAAAGCGCCCTTACAAATCAAAGCATAGCAAACATCATCATCGGAAATTTCAGCAAGGTCACTTTTTGTAGCAAGCATAACGGCACCCTTCAATTTAATCCCCTCGGCCTTAGAATTAGGTGTAGACTTATCATTTTTAGGTGGAAAAAGAGAATTAGCAACTTGCTGATTTTCAGATTTAGCATTATTCAAACTAGCAGTTCGCTCTCTATCAGCCTCTACAATTTCAGCAGGGGTTAAAGGAACCAAAATAATTTTCTGTTCTTTATGCACAAAAGAATATCTATTGCTTCGACCATGGTGCGTAGCATCATTATCATATTCCCAAGGTCTACCCAACAACAGATGACAAGCGTGCATAGGTACCACATCACAGTCCACAGAATCAACATAAGTACCAATAGAAAAGGAAACTCTGCAAGTGTGTGTTACCTTAGCTTTTCCAGAATCATTCAACCACTGAATATAGTATGGATTTGGGTGTGGGCGAGTTGTCAAGCCAAGCTTCTTGACAAAATCAGAACTCACTAAATTATTGCAGCTACCTCCATCAATAATGACACGTGCGCGACCTTCCTTGATGACGAAGAAAATCTGGAACAAGTTATGTCGTTGTAGCCTGTCCGGTTGGTGCACTTGTGTGCTGAGCACCCTCTGCACAATGTGGACGCCGTAGGACATTGTGTCTTCCTTGCCAAAAATCTGACCGTCTTCCTCCACGTCGTCATCATCATCTTCAATGTCGGAGGTGCTAATGTATCCTCCATCATCTGTAGCAATATATGCCCGCTGACTAGGGCAATCCTTTTGCATGTGACCAAGCCCATGGCAGCGATGGCACTGAATGCTAGAAGGGCGTCCCGTCGATGAAGAGGTAGCGCCCTTAGCAGGTGCCGGCACCACACTCTTTCCCGCATCTGAAGGGCGTGCGGGGGGCTGTGTTGTTGCTGCGGGAGCAGCAGCGCTGGAGGCTGCTGGAGGCGGCCGGGAAGGGGTGGACTTGGACAGCCCCAAAGGTGGCACCCTGCGTGGTGTGTATGTGGCGGTCTTGTTCCTGTTCTGCTGTTCACGTCCCTACAATTCTTTCTCTGCAAGCATAGCAAACTGGAACAACTTGTTGACCGTGTTAATTCTTTATAATCAAGAATATCCTGAATCTCACGCCTCAGACCAGAATAAAAACGAACAAGAGCGGCCTCATCGTCCTCTACTATCATGCAGCGTTGCAAACCCTTTTGAAGCTCCCCATAATAATCCTGTACTGATTTATCCCCTTGTTCTAGACGCTGCAATTTTTTTCGCAAATCTCTATAATAAGAAGGTGGGACAAAACGATCTCGCATAGTTTCTTTAAGTTTATCCCAAGTTCTAGGAATTTCATCACCAAAAAGAGAATTCCACCAAACAATAGCAAAGTCCTTAAACTCACTAGTAGCTTGCCGAACTCTATGCTGCTCAGGAACAAGATGGGCACTAAATTTTTGCTCTACTGTCATCTCCCAATCAAGATATCCCTCAGCATCATATGCACCCGAAAATGATGGAATAGTAAACTTAATTTTAGCATAGGGATCGTCAGGAGGTCGATTACCATGTTGTCGGTGATGATGACCCATACCGCGAGTGTTATGTGCTAGGCGACGTCGATCCTTGTTCTCTTGGGTCTTTGCTGCATCAATGTCTCCGTTGTCATCATACACGGTGTCGTCCTGTATGCCCATGTCGATTTCCATCTCAGTAACTTTGCCGGTTAACGTAGTAACCAAGGAGGTTACAGCGGTAACCGTGTCTTGATTGGTTTGAACAGTGTCTAGGAGTGCGGATATCCTCCGGTCCAGCCGCTCTGTCTGGTTGCCGACAGATTCATCAACCGACTTCTGGATCGTCGCCTTCATGTTCTCAAGGAACTTGTCAAGAGCAACCTTTAGCTGCTTCTGACTGACACATTCGTTGAAGTCCTTGGGAGGATCGTCAACTGCATCGTCGTCTCCTGCCATGATAGACACAAAAACAGGAACAAACAGTGAAGGTTATCCCTATCAAATACTACTGCAGTGGTGCCTCTCAACACAGCAAAAGGAAGCCTCTAGCCAAGCTCTTGCAAGGTTCTTAGTAACAAAGCAAAGGATACCTGGAAGGCGTGCTCCGCGATTGCAAGGGTCAAAAACCTATGCTGTCCAGAAGTGATATGTGGAGCTAGGAAGGCCAAATATGTGAGTGGTACACAATTCAAAAACAGATAGTAATGCTGAATAAATGTCCAAAGCACTGGTCCTAGTTGCTGGTAGACTCGTATCCAATTCCAGAAGTGAACAACAAGGAACAGAGAACAAGAATCAGCAAAGGTAACAGCACGAAATCAGCCAATGACAGAAAGGGTGCTCCTATATCCCACCTGTTTTGTCTTTTAGCACTAGTAGAAATCACAATGCTTTTGATTTTTCTTTTTTTATTTTATTTTTTTGATTATTTTTTCTCAATCAGGGGCACAAGAATAGGAACACCACAAAGTATCAACTCAAACTGAGGAAAGATGCGGTCTACAGAAAATCAAACACGTTTTCTGAAAACCTAAAATCTCAGAAATCGATTTTTTTCTTTATTTTCCTGAATTTTTTTGACCTTGATTCCGAACCCCAACAGGCCTTTGGCGAGTTGATTTTGGCGTTTCGGAGTGAGGAAGCTGCTGTAAAAATTTGAGCCAAAACGGAGCACCGAGCGAAAAGTTATGGCCGTTTTACCGAAGGTATGTCAAGTCAGGGTTTGAAACAAGGCAAACTGAAATCGGGGAAGGAGAAACAAATTCGGATGGTTGCAGCGGGTGTTTGGGTGTGGTGTGGTGGGTGGGATGTAGATGAATCAAAACACCGAAATATGGTAGGAACAGAGAACCAAATTCAGGTTGTGGTGGGTGGGATGAAAAAGACTAGCGAAAATAGGGTGTTGCGGCTAGGGTTTCAACGATGAAGTGCAGCGGATGGAAAAATCACAAACTGAAATCAAACACGAACCAAAACCAGCAACAAAACTCGACTAGGACACAAACTCAACACTACGGACTCTGAAATCAAATTATGCAGAAAGGCTAGACGTGGTTCTGGGATAAGGAAAAAAAAAACTAAAACCTAATTTTTTTTTTTTGCTTTTTGTGGATTCTAGGATGACGACGGCGACGACACAAAAAGATCTAAAGGAAAGGCGAACCTGACGGTATACCTGAGTCTCTGATTACCACTTGATGTGAACTAGGGTTCCCGATCTTCCGAAAGGTTCTGATAACTCTCGATTTGGTGGAGACTTGACACACGTCGATCCGGCTTCAGAACAACACGTTCTAAACCCCGCAATCGCAGCACCACGTCTCCTCAGGTTATCGACCGGCGGTGCACGGTCGACCTCGCCAAGAAGGCTTATCCTTGCCTGCGAATCGAAGAACACAAGCAAGAACACAGTAGATTGCAACCAAAATTGCTGAAAACTGAATTAAGCTCACGAGTTGGGGTCTCACAAACCGATGAACGGCAAAACTGTTCTTGACAGAATAATCTAAGCAAAACCCAACCCTAACTTGGGCGGCGGCTACTGTAGATATAGACCTTAGGGGCGTGCAAGACCCCCTGGACGCGCCACTAATGGGCTCCAACACGATACAAAGCCCAAAGGCCAAATTACGGTGGCGCAGCACCGGGACAGATTCTGGACGTCAACTTGTTTCGACGATTCCCGATAACTCCGGACGAATTTTGACATGAGACCGGCGCCATTGGAAAGGTTATCAAGTTATCTTTCCATGCATATGAAGAACGTCTAAAACCAAGCCCGTATGCGACCTGGGCGACCGTTTTAGTGCAGACTGCTCCTGAACTCCGAAACCGATCCGAAGTTGACTTCAATTGGGACTCCAACTTGGTTTGGACGCCCTTGCTGTCCCTCCACGCCTCGAAGCTCCTCTCCAATCATCTCCTGACCCTCTCCATGGTTCCTAAGCACAATATAATCATTAGGTAGCAATCTATCCTCAAGTTCATATAAATGAGTGCTTAGGAACGAGCTCACATCTAGATTCAGCTGTCGTGCGCGAGCTCTAGTGATTGGACCTTGTATATCCAGCGGAGGTGTGACATGTGTATCCGAAAGAGCGATGTCCTCATCACCACTGCTCTCAAGGAGCGAGTACTCCCTCCGTTTCGAGGACGTTTCACTATAAGACTTTCGGTTGTTTACGATAATATTTTTGCTTCGTGGCCGACAATTCTAACACCCAGTTAGTGTTTTTTTTCTTCAGTGTTTTTCTAATATAAATTGTATGTTTCTCAAAACTTTGAGTAAATTATGAACAAACTTATTCCCCACAGTTTTGGTGGATACCTAAACGAATAACTATAAACAATTGGGAAATATGAGAAGTCTTGTAGTGTTCTAACATAATACCTATAACCGAGTAACAGTTTTGTCCAAAGTAAAAATTTTCTAACAGATTTGGCTTATAATTATCACATAATTATATAAAAAAGGAATTTGTCAAAAATTTTCTTTTTTTCTTGTTGAATAATGCCAAATCAAAAAAAATCCCAAAATCCAAAGTGAAAAGGAAATGAATTAGTTAATTCAATAAAAAAGGAAAAGGGGGCTAGCACTTGATTTTGTTTCCTAAGCGAATCCCATTCACTCATTTACTCATGGAGTGAGTCCGTTGGAAAGTTCAATCAATCTTTATAATTTTAATAAATTCATATAGTTTAAAAATATGTAAATTATATATTATTTTTTGGACGATCTGGGGTGGGGGTTGGGGTGGAGGGGATAAAATCCCCACCTTATTTCATTCGAAGGCGCGAGAAGCGCGAAAGGTCAATACATTATTCAGCACATACAATGTGCTTTACAAATCAGAGAAGCAGATGGGGGAGGGAGAAGTAAATATATATATTATGAAAATGTATCTCATGAGTTTTTCAAAGCTATGTCTTATGTTGTTATATCTATATGAACTTTTAGAAAATTATGTTTAAAGATGAAATAAATGATTGACTTATATAGAGTAATAAACCTATAAAACTACGGGCTCTCACCAGTAGACATGACGGAGTTGTCTCTGGATGATTCCGAGATGGCGCAAAGTCCTTTGCCGTGGGACGATCGGGCGTGGCGTACGTCCTCTAGACACATGATGGTGGTGTTGTCTTATGTTGTACTCTCCTCCGGCGACCGGCGGCGCGATCGATCGGGCGCGCCGGCCGCGCGCAAGCCTCAGCTGAGGCTGTATGTACATGGACACGGCAGCAGTATGGTCGCGCTCCACCGGGTGAATGCGCGCCAGACATACACCCTTTTCTACCAACAAGACGCTCTGGCAGTTTGTGACTGCGCAGCCGCGCTGGCTTGCTCGCGTCCGTCGGCTCTGCAGGCCAGCCTCTATCGGACGGACGGTTGACTCCTCGCGTGCCGCGGCGAAGGGTCTTGTGGAACGGAGCTGGAGGCATGCGGATGGCTGGCCGGCGGTGTCAGGAGCGGCGGATCGAGCTCTACGCGCACCAGCGACGTGATGCCGGCCGCCGTCCGCGCGTGAACTCCAACCTGCTTCCCGTAGCCTGAGCACGGAACAGAAAGAGGAAGACAGGACGAGCGCGTCTCGCGATGGGCCAATCTGAGTCGCGCAAAGATAAAAAAAAAAAAAAATCTGAGTCGCGCAGGTACGACCGTACGATAAATCCCACGGATACCGGGTACACCAGGGTGGTCGCTATTCGAAATAGCGACCGCCCCCGGGGCCGGCGCACGCCACGGCTCGCTGGAGAGCCGCCGAGTCCGGCCCGATCGTTCCCGCATCTCATATCCTTCCTCCTTGAAGCCTCTCAGCGCGACTTCCGCGCGCGCGCACCGCCCACCGGCGTCGCGCGTTGCTCTTAGCTCTGTTCCGTCAGCGTCGGCGTTTCCCTGTACGGTCACATGCTAATGACTGAGCACCCAAAAGCCGAGGTCCCAACCTCGCTGCACGTGTCGGCTGCCGCCGTCCACTTACGCTGGCGGCAGGCAGCACCGACCGCGCGCGACGCGTCGCGCTCCCGGCCTCGCGTCTCCTTGGCTCGCCAGGAGCTCTGGCCGGCCACCTGACCTGACTGACAGCGCTGCGACGACGCTAGTGGGTCTCGGGACTGACATGCACCTCCGGCCACGGTTCCTCGTCCCAAGTCGACGTGCGCCTCGTTGGCTCCGCGACCAGCACACGTGGCGAGCGGATGTCGCCGCCCTGCTGGCTGCTGTGCTGCCCTTCCGTCGTCGCGAACGGGCGCGCCAGCCGGCCTCTGCTCGGACGAAAACAGAGTCCGACCGAGACGCACTCACTCCACGGTATTTTGATGAGCGAACAACAAGTGACGACTTACTTATCATGCAATGCAAGCAGGATCGAAATTCTGTTCGGAGTACTAAAACAGAGTCAGCTTCTGCATCTTCTTCTGAAAAAACACCTTCAGTCCGTACGTAACAGAGATGCAACTACTTGTGGATTCAAAAGCTCAAGAAAAGCACGTACGAGTTTCTCTTCTCTTATCTCTCTCTCTCTGCACGGAATCTGACCACCGCTTCCTTCTACATTTCTTCCGCGACGGAAAGAAAAACTATCGAGAACACAAGGTAAGGTGGGGTGTCACTAGTTGCATGCGGCATTTCCACGAACATCTGACGGGCTCGCTCAAAGTCAGATGCGTCTTCAGAAACACCTTCTTCAGTCCGTAACAGAGATGCGACCATGAGAACTTGGACAGCTAGCATCAAATTCTTGCACAGACAGCGCACTATAATGTCATCAACTGTCAATGTGTCATGCTGACATAAGTTTTTCAATGGTATATTATGACGGAGGTGAAATAAAGACTAGGGAAAATGGGTAATAACAACTGTCACAAAAGTTAATCTGCCGGATTATGTTTGCAGCACTGGCAAAGAAACTAGTAATGAAGTACAAAGAAAGGAAAGGAAAAAACAAAAAACAGAGAAGCAAGGTATGTCTGGTCCTGCAAACGCCTAGGACGAGGCAGGCACGATCATCATGTCGAGCTGAGTAAATATCCATCAGGTTGAATTTGGTTCCTCCGGTAGCCCAGAGATTGAAGTTTGTTCCTCCGCTAGTTCATAGGAACTAGCCTTTCAACCCGTGCACACGCACGGGCTAGCAATATTTTGCAAACTTTTTAAAAGAGTTATGTTTACAAATTAATATATTTAAGAGTTGTCATTTTCTTTTCTGTACCGCATCCTACCTTTTTCTTCATACCATAATTTTGTATACTAACTAATTAATAAGCATGGACATAGCATGTTTTTCTTCTACCTTGCAATCATCTCTTCATCGTTGCCCCACTTCTGTTTATTAGTTACTAACTAACCACTTCAATAATCAAATAATCGTATATATAATCAACCACATAGTATAGCATCCTATGTAATGTTGCGCATCCCAAACATGGTCATATAAGAACATCCGCAACAACAGTTGCTAATGCAACATGGTAGCTTGTGCGTTCGTCTTGTTGGCATCTTAAACATGGTCACACTAACTCACGCATGGAGATATGTGCTCGTTCTACAGTAGGACTCTTCCAGCAAGGACTGAACACAATGACGCACGTATTTGTTAGTCACGTAGTGCAAAATGACTCAATTGTTCATGAGATATTAGAACTCGTGTACTGGCTCCTGGCTCCAGCGCTCCATGCATGCAAGCAGAGCCCTAATCTGCTCATACAAAGGTCATGGTTAAATATGGAAGACATGATTAGCCTCAAAATCACTGCATTTTTCTATTCTTTGAGGACTAAGTGACTAAACTTAGCCTTTCTGCGGTTTCTTTATAGTATTGTTCTGTAGACTAAACAGAGATACCCTTCACTTTTATTTGTAATGAAAATCTACATATATTAGTTTCATGAAATGCAGCAAGCAAGCGTGGGCATGACAGTGTATTGAAATTTTTCTAAGGTAACTAAATAAAGCACTTGGACTGTGGCGATTATCGTCTCTGATTTTTTAGCTTTTCATCTGGTATCACATTAAAAAGGCAATCAATGAACCTTTTTCTTGGTGGAACAACAAAGGATAAATTCTAGATTAATTTCTTGATTGCCTGATTAATTCTGACAGCATCCAGTTCCTTTGATTACCTGAATACTGTGATGGCAGCGTCAATTTTTACCTCAGTGAGCTAGTACGTCTTCCTTCTTCAGCAAGCAAATTCTTCAATCCCCTCCAATGGCAATGTACGTACTGGTTCAAAAGTCTTAGCTGCTAAACAACATAGAAATAGAATTCCTGAAAATGAATAATCAACGATGATGTTGCACGGGGCTAACGGCTAGCTTTTTAATTGCACTCCATATGCTTTTTATAAACAAAGAGAGTAAATATTTATTTTACTCAAAGCTTAGTAGAGAATATTAGATTTTGGCTCCACTGTTATTTCGGACCAAGACAGTGGAGCAAGTCACGTAACACAATCAATTTGTTATGGTAAGCTAAACTTAGCCAGATGTTTTGCTTCTTAATTTTTCCATAACTTTTCTTGGATTAACTTTCAACCTATGCAATTGCACAGGCTACCGATATTTACAACATCAGTTCCAAGTCCTAGATTGCTTCGTTTATACTTTGCAAAGTTCTACACACTCAAAACTCGTTGAGGGAACTTAAGTAGATCTAGGAATGCATGTGCATACGAAATTGAAGACTTTAATTATCCCCAGATCTGACTAAACATTACCTCTATTATAAACTCTAACTAAACCCATGATTCACAGACTTCATTTTACTGAGAAACCTATAGAATCTTCTCAGGAAATAACTCATTCACATGATTTGAGAAAAAAAATTATGCTCCATACAGACTAAATCGTTTTCATATGCCGAGAAACACCAACAAAAGAATGTGATCAAGGTTGACGCATGAGATACATACACCGGTGTAAGGTGCTATTGAAAGAAGATAACCATGTTTGATTTAACAAACCATAGTCATTAAAATAAAAAGTTATCTAGCTAGGAAAATTAACCTTCCAGCAATCGACTCGCGATCAACTTTGACATTCAAGTTCAACATGATGTCCTCTTCCGCAAGTGTGATTTCTTCTCAGAATGCATACAAAATGATCCTCTTATAATAAGCCTCCCGGCTATCTTGAGTCTTTGAAGGTAATTTGCAAGCAAGGCAGCTAATCTAACGAATTAAGGACATGAGCCTAAAAGTTTGCTCTTTCTTCTCTCAACATATGATCTTACATGCAAATTCTTTCATCAGATTGTTAAGAGAATTATTTACCTCCTCCACTCTGACATGTATGACATGTGCTTCTTTCGAGATTGTTCATGCAGAGCATAATATGTGAAGCCTCTTATATACATTTGGAAGAAAAATTGGGTTGATTATCAGGTTAATTACTTGATCAAACTGGCTGCAACAATAACAATTGGGTCGATGTTAGTCCATACATACACTCTTCTTTTTCTTTGTGAAAGTAAAGGTAGCTGTATCTATGTGGCTTGTGCAGAAACAAAAAAAAATTCACATTCGCATCATATGCATGCTTGAATGGATAATAACAGCAAACGAATTAGAAATACACAATTGTATTGTAACAATTAAAACAAATCCTAATGTGCCAGAAGACTCGGCCGGTACCCTTTGGCGAGAGCGCGGGGTCGATGGTCTTCTTTCTCTTCATATTTTCTCTATTGTCCTCTTCATGCATTTTCTGGCACGTCTTGCCTCTGCATCTACCTGCCCGTGAACAGCAACAAATATATTAAGACAGAACAGCAGGATCTTGCAGTACATTAGGGGCTGGAGGGCATAAGGCAGAAGCTACATGCCTACATCACAGCAGTCAGCAGGAGTAGAGCCAACAGCATCGGATCAGGCTTCAACCCAATATATCACGCCTTGACTTGGGCAGCCACATCTTCCTCTCGCCGCTGCACCTTTCGATCTCGCGATCACCGCAATAACCCTTCTCCAAGTACAGGGATACGACAGTCCTCTGGGTCACCGCCAGAGCCCTCTTCCTGTGTACATGCATGCGCAAATAGAAATCAGCATCATAAAGTTAACAAACCAATTTGACAATCGAGAGAAGCTAGTAGACTCTGTACCTTTGCATGTCCGTCTAGTCCAGGAAGCTGGACCCCATGTAGATCGGTAGCTACAGCCAAGGTCGACGTCGACCACCGTATAGATCCTGATTCATCGGCGGCTGCATCGTTGGAGTGGCTCAGGCAATGACCTGGCTTCGAGGAAGCCTGGACGAAGCGAAGGCAATCGGACAGAGGCGGCGGCCGTAGCTATGCGTGGCAGGGACTGGAAGTTAGGGTATTAGAGAAGAGAATTGATCGAGAGGACATCTTCGAAATTAAAGGGCGGCTGTAGCTGTGCTTTGGAGGAGTAATGATTGGTGGAGACTACACTATTCGTGGATATCAAAATTAAAGGTCGGATGTTTTGCTTTTTTGTGAGAATTTAGAGGATTTTCTTTCGAATTGTGGAGGCCTCAAAAGAAGCCACCAATTAGTAAATATAAGATTCTTCCACTATCTTGTTCTCTAGCTCCAGGGTAGGTTTCTTCGGATGATTGTCAAGTTGCTGCTTCACTGCCTCCTTTACCGTGTCATCAAAGGAGCCCTGAAGCCAGACTTTCTTGAGGGAGCTTAGGTGCTCTAGCCCGGAAAGTTGCAATGACGACCCATCGCAGCAGTAAAGCTTCAGCTGCTCAAGCTTCTCCACCACCCGTTCATTAAAATGTACTTGCAACCTGGAACTGAAAGCAATCTTGAGAACCATGAGTTTGTGGAAATGTTGGTCAAATTCGATTCTCCCATCTTGATCCTTGCTGACACGAAGGCGCAGGGTGGACAGGTTTTCTAAGCCCCCGATGACCTTCATGTCCTTCGGTGTGAACTGTCTATCCATCTGTAAGCTCAACTACACAAGATCTGGATGAGGATGCCACAACCCAGTCCGCAAATTCATGAAATGCCCCCGATTCCAGAGAAAGTTGCTTTATACTCACCATGCAATCAGCAAACACAGATAGGAACTATCCTCTGTTATTAGCTCACAATGACCAAGAAGGACGGAAACGTTCGTTTTCTGAAATATCGACTACAGTATATTCTTTCTTTTCAGCATAGAACGAACGCGAAGCATCACGAACATTCAAGCAAACTAAAAGTAACACTGGCACTGTACTAGTTGATTGAAAAACACAGTACCATATTCGATTCCTGCACAAAATAGAAGGGAAAAAGTGTAATCGAGCAAGGATGAGGAATCTAAGCCCATGTCATCTTCGAGTACTACTACCACCGAAGAATTGGTCATGTTTTGTGACCTGCAACCAGGAAGAATACTAGGTGAATCCCCGCGCGTTGCGGCGGGACTTTTTCGTAGGTCACAACCATTAGGTAAATGATGCTTTACATGTAAAACAGGTATCCAACACGTTTCAGCTTCATACAAGTTTCTCTTGCTATCAAGCATCTCGGGAATTATGATCTCACGAATAAGTTTTTGTATCTAGGGAACGAATAAAAAAGAAAAAATGAGCACAATTCTGTGAGTATGTTGTTAGTACAGGGATTTTGTTTCTCAATAGATACTTCAGGAAACATGAAGTACAGGTTTTTTTTCTCAATATACAATTTTGCACACGTACAATAGAAAAAAGGATTAGGTTGTTCAAGAAAATTAAAATACGTGACATACGTGATATTAGAAGGAACCTCCACTGAGTTTATTTACCATAAAAAAAGAGTATGAATAATATTGTAGTAGGAAATCTAAATTTCTGAAGCAATGCCGCAATGAAACATTGGAAAAAATAAGATGGAAAATAATGGCACAAAGGAGGTGAAGCATCTTTCAGTCCTTCGGTATGGCAATATGGTTGAAATTGTGTAGTTGAAAACTTAAAGTGGCTCTATGACGGTTCATTTCTTCTGATACCGTTATGATGACAATATTTAAGGACTGAAGCCTGCATTACAAATTAAAGGAATTACTACTCAGTCATCTCTACTGTGATAAACAACTCAACAGTGTGTAGCTAACATTCACATGGCCATACAAACATAACGGAGATATGAAAAATAGCAAATCAGCTGGCAATAAAGAGACTGGTGCTACATTTTGGCTTGAGATTAGATGCAGTCTAGCCATAGGTCCGCTGCCTGCAAAACATATCACTTTTTTTTGTTAACTGCAAAAACAAATCACATTAGTAAGAAGGTCAGAGGAAATTCATCAACAATCCGTATCTACTAATTTGTCAACGAAATCAAGTTGGTGAAATGTGGAATTGATTATGTACCAAATCTAAATTGCTAGCGACTTTCAAAAATCAGAATAAGCGGCAGCCTACCCAATACCCATGACTCAAGGACCATCGGTGCACAGAGTGCAAGGAACAAAACGGTCAGGCTCTATATATATAGATAGAGAGAGGAATAGCGCCAGCCCAAGGTATTAAGACTCTTGATTATTGAGTAATAAGGCAGTTTCTCAGCAATATCGATTCATGATGGTGGAAGAAGAGGGGGAGATTAGTGCTATTGATTGTGCCGGTCCTAATTGCACAATTGAGGCTGGCGTTCTGTAGAAGCAGCATGCACCGAGTCAAGAGGGACGGCAGAAAGAAGATTAGACGTGCAGACTTCAATTGGATGGATGGGATGCGTTTGCAAACAATGATCCAACGGATATCATTTTTCAGATGACATGGCTCAACGTGAGGGCAGAGAAATAACAATCAATGACTTTTAGTTGGTTGCACTTATAAAGAATATATAGATTCACTAGTACAATGGAGTCCTATAGTGGCGGACGTTTTCGGTCTGTAGTGGCGGGCAAAGCGCCCGCCACTACGTTTGCGCCACTGGTAAGAAAAAAGAGCGGTGATGGGCGTATTCGCCCGCCACCGCTAGACACCGAAAAGAACAAAAAAAAAATGGAAGACGGGCCATGGCAGGCCCGCTACGACCCATATGCAGCCGAAACCCTAGCCGCCGCTGCGCCGTCCTCGCCGGTCGCCACGCCGTGCCGACCACGGATCTGCGTAGCGCCATCCTCGCCTGGTCGGGTCCGAGCCGCGCCGCCCCTGGATCCGCGTCCGCCGTCCTCGCCCGGTCGGATCCACGTCGCGCCGTCCTCGCCCGTCGGATCCGTGCCGCGCGCAGGGAAGCCGCTACGCCGGATCTGAGCACTCCTCGCCGATCCGCGCGGCCCCCGCCTCGTGGTGGCGAGCAGGAACGCCGCAGCGCCGGATCCGCGCGGCCCCGCCCCGTGGCGGCGCGCAGGGTCGACGCCGCCGCCGGATCCGCTCGTAGTGGCGCTGCTGCAACCGGTGAGAGGGAGGGGCGCCGCTGCACCGGTGGAGAGGGAGGGGCGCCGCCGCATCTACTCGGAAGAGAGGGAGCCCGCCGTCGGGGCTGCGCCATCTGCGACTCGTTGCTGGGGGAGAGCTCGCCGAGGCGCCGGGGAGGGGGAGGCGCGTGGGGAGGAGGAGGAAGAGGGTCGCCGGCGCCGCGCTCCTCCGCTCGCGAGTCCTGCCGCGCCGCGCATTGCTTTGGTGGTGGTGGTGGGGAGAAGAGAGAAGGGAGGAGGTGGGCGACGGAGAAGAGAGAAGGGAGGTGGTGGGGAGAAGAGAGAAGTGAGGAATGAGGAATGACGGCGGCCGAAGCAACCCTAAGTCTTGTTTATATATGAGATTGCCAAACGGGCTGAAGTGGGCCGAAAACGGGCCATCCCGCCACTGCTGTTT
>JAAXCT010002292.1:0-83071 GCA_012490785.1 Eragrostis nindensis
GCAACAACCTATCGAACAAACGGCTTGCGAGATAAGAAAGGATCGTAGGTTGAGGACCCAGGGTGTCCCCGACGAGGGCGATGGAGCCTGGGAAGCGGCGGACATCGGAGGCGGACACGAAGGCGAGGTTGGTGAGGGCGAGCTCCTGGCTCGGCGTGTTCACCACCTCCATTTCGGCTCGGCCCCCGGGCAGCCGGGCAGCGAGATGGGAGCTCGATGGCCGCGGGAGATCTCTATGAGGTGGCAACGGCGTGCGTGCGAGGAGAGAGAACAGGGCAGGGGAGACAACAGAGACGGACTCCTTCGATCCGAAGGAAGAGCGTATGGGCCGAGAAACTCAACAACGTCCACCAAAGCCCAGAGGAGGCCTGGCCTGCTGAGTCAAAGGCCGGTGGTTAGGCTGAACTGTGGATTTTGAACTTTTGTGAGCACATCGAGCCCATTTTCGGACCAGTCCAGTGTTTGACGGAACACAATATCCTCCTATTTGAAAACCATCTACGAAAACGAACTTAATCAAGCTTTCCTCTCTCTCTCTTTTCTTTTTTGCAAGGGAAGAAAAATGGGAAGCAGAAAAAAACCCTTTTTTTTGACATAGAAATATTTCCTACTTTCATTGGAAGCATATAACGAGTACATGGTCTGACCACTGAGGATATCGGTTTTTTTTTTATCAAACCATACCTGTATTAAAGTTAAGGAAACGTACACGAAACCGTAGACCTACAGGTACGAACATGATACAGAGGACAGCTGTCCTTTCCAAATTGCACAAAGACCCCTGACAAACATCGAAAAACACAAAAGGTCCCTGGGACCTTGCACACCAAAGCCAGTCGCCATCGCCGCCGCGCAGCACCAGGACTGACCGCCGTCTTCCGAAACCAAGGCGAGCTCCCCGGAGCCAAACGCTCCGTCACGCGAACGCTTTGAAGAGCCGGAGAAGACACTCGCCGCCACGGGCGAGATGAGCAAAAGCCGACCGCCCAATCGACCGGGGCAGCGCCCCCAGCCCGCCTTGGCCTGGCTCAAATCTCGCCGGCGATGACGACCACCACGGGAAAGCCGAGCACGAGCCACCCTCCTCCATGCCGCTGGACCCGCAGCTTCCTCTGTCCCTGGAGCTCGAAACGGCCGGCCGCCGCCACCTCCACCGACGCCGAGACGGCGGCCACCGCGCCATGGACTCCTGTACAAGGGCTCCTCATCGGAGCCCACCCCACGAGCTCACCGCCGGCGGCGGAGTGAAACGCCGGCAGGACGCGGCGGAGCTCGACAGGACAAAATTGGATTGACCAACGGCGCCGGCGTCTCACCGAAGGCCACCGAACCCTAACCCTAGACCTAAAGAACCCTAGACTAGGACGAACTCCGCCGACCGGCAGAGGGACAGCCGTCTCCGCCACCTCCCGATGCCCCAGGGCCCTCGGAGGCGACGGAGACGGCCACCTCCGCCGATGGCGACCAGGGCCTCTTTTCCGCCTCCTCTCAACTGTAGCGTCGGGAGAGTTCGAGAGAGAGGAGAAAGAAGGCGGTACACCACAGAATTCTCCCGGGGATACCGGTTTACATCAGAACACAACGGCCCACACAAAAGGAGAAGCAGCGTCCTAGTTTTTACCAATGGAAAAAGTGAACTGCGGCACCAACTAGTAACGCTACTGAATTCTTCGGATCGCCTCTCGCCTGTCTGGCCTGCTTATGCTTGCAGAACCACTGCTTCAAGATGCCCACCTTCATGTCCAGTTTTTGCTTGTCCTCCATCTTCAGTAGCGGTCTCCATCTCTGCAGGGCAAAGAAGATTTTGTACAAGACATGTCAGTTGATGTTGGGAATTTCTTTTCGATTGCCATCTTGGTTCGTATCTGCCAGATAGCCCAAGCAATAACAGCAAAACAGAACAGCCCCAAATCATAATCCCCACATCTATTGGTAACCAAGTTGTAAAGAAATCTTTTAGACTTATTGGCACCCTTTGCCAATCAAACGCCTCCCTGAAACAAGACCAAACAAATCTAGCCAGATAGCAGGTGAAAAGAACATGATCATTGGTTTCAGGTACATTACAAATTACCAGTTTCGATCCCCTTTCCATTTTTTTCCTTTTCAGCTGTACCCTGTTTGAAGACGATTTTGGTCTGCCAGCCACATGAATATTTTCAGTTTCATGGGCAGCTTACTTTTCCACATTTCTTGAGCCGATACGACTTCGCCCCCCTGAAAGTCTGCTGTCTATACATTGATTTGGTTGTGTAAACGCCAGATTTTTCGAAGGCCCATCTCACCCTATCTCTATCCTCATTGAGGGTTACCTTTGACAAGGCTTCCATCAATTCTTACCATTCTGCTAGTCTTTGTTGGTTGAGGTTTCTTCTAATCTCAACATTCCAAATCTCCCCATCCCAGCAATCTCTACCATACATTCTTTGAATCTACAAACTCCATAAATTGAGGAGAAGGCTAATCTCAAAGGAACATTTAAAAGCCACACATCTTCCCAAAACCTGGCACTTCTGCCATTATTAACCTCAAAAATCACCCCTTTCATGAAATTCTGCTTGATTTGTTGTAGCCCTCTCCAAAACTGAGATAATTCCTATTTTTCTCAGTTGAGAAAGGCCTCCCCTTAGGTACTTTTTCCTGAGAACCTCACAGCATAAGTCAGTTTCATCACTGTTGTATAGCCTCCAAATCCATTTCCCTAGGAGGGCCCTCATTGTGTCTTGTGTTTATGATACCCAGCCCCTCTTGGTCCTTTGGCCTTGCTACATTCTCCCATTAGCAGAAAAAAACCTTTGGAACGAATGTGGAGACAACAGCCATGTACGAAAACTCCTGCGAACAACTTAGACGTTGGCTGGCACTACCGGAAACCCGCCGGCGAATCCAGTTTCGGGGGGTTTAACAGAACAGCATGCCGCAAGTGTCGGAGGAAATCTGCGGACCGCGCGGCTGCCGGGCCGTCAGGAGTGTCGGCCATTGCTGCCGCTGCACCTCCTCACGCACGGTTTGGTTGAGAATTTTTACATGGCCGTCGTCACCGGCTCACTAGCGTACGTCCCTGAAAAACACACGCACTAGCCATTCTCTATACCCCGGCCGGCAGGCAAGAGTAGCGGCATAATTGAACCGCCACTCACCTCTGGATGGACCGCAAGATCGAAGCTGTCCTTCGCTTTTTTCCTTTTACTGGTGTGCTGGTTGTGGTAGATGTTCAAGGTATCATGCCGCAACTCGTCCGCACACAGCTGGTAGTAAGCAGAAGTATATGCGTGTATGCTTCCCTCTAGAAGAAATAAGAATATGCTCATACTGTCTTCGATCGATCTGTGCTTTCTTCTTTTCCATTCTTCGTTGGTGATAATGGAGTATTTGGCTACGTGGAAGACAAGAAGATTGCTAGTGGTTGTTTCAAAAAAAAAAAAGGGTTACTAGTATACCAGTAGTGGGGCCGTGGGGTAGCATTCGCGGCATGCCAAATCGGGCAGATTCTTCCGAGCAGCACAGGTGAATGTCCCGCGTACGTCCATCATTGTCCACCGTTGGTATCTGCACAGAATCTAATAATTTGGTGCTTGACTCGCGCTGCTTTTGCTAAAAGAGCGTCGACTTTGTGGTAACCCTTCTGCCACCGTTTAATCGCCCCAATCAGTAAGAACCAATCAATATAGTCCAGATACAATGATCTGTGACATACTTGGCAAAAAGATTAGAGATTAATGTCAACACAAGTGCCACCGATCGATGAGAGAGGCCGGCCGGCACGCTCCGCCTTGCTCGCAAAGTCGCAAGATTCTCTAACAGGCGGCACTGCTTGATCAAAAGCGCTTCGAGAGGTGGCTAGCTCAGGTAGTCAAGTGGCCCAACTCAGTTCGTTCACGTGGTACACTGGATGACGGCCGACGGCATGGAGGCCATCGACACATGTTCCATGTAGCTCGTCGCGATGGAGTCCGTCGATACATGCGCCATGATTGATGAAATAAAAAAGCAAAAGAAGCAGCAGTAAGCACTACCGTGATCCTTTTTTGTTTTTTTTTTTTTTTGAAAATAGGGCAGGAGCGCTGCCATTCATTAGGTAGGAGAAAAATAAAATTACATCCTAAATACATAACTAACCCAGCATTAGGCCAGGCCCAGACTAAGGTCATCACCAAGTCCGGGAAACAAGAAACAAAGAAAAAACCCGAGGCAGAAAACTAGTCGATGAAAGCTGACGAACTGCTTGACACTTTAACAACCAAAGAGGTCACCTGCAAGTGACTGTCGTGCTTGACATACAACTTCACTGCAGAAAACCAATGTTTTTAGAAGGACTCACTGGACTACTCGGGAGCAAAGGATTTGACCACTACTCCTATAGAGCCCTCTTCACTTGTTGTTCTTGCGGGAAGATCGTGCTTGCAGACTTGTCTTCTTTTCTTCTTCCTCAACTCGGGTGCTTGTGCAAGCTTCCTGATTTCTCGCATGATCAAGGACAAACTGGTAGCTTCAATGCTGCTCGCACTCGAGAGCCTTTCATAGATGCCTAGGAATCGCCGCAAGGGCCACGAGCCCAGCTGCTTAGCCAACTTGACAAAGACCCACTTCTTTGTTAACATATCTCGAGCTACCCTGAAGGCTGATTTGTGAGGTTTGATCTTCATCATCGACTTTTGGTCCCAACGTTGTTGCCCTCAAGGCTCACAACTGAAGCTTCCTTCTCAGATGAGGTGATTGACAAAATGGGGGAAGATTGTTGGGGGACAATATTATGCTTGAAATTGCTCAAGGCTTTGATCAGCTCATGACCAACTTGTTGATCCCTTCACTTCTGGCTTGCAATGGAGTGTTGCTGATCTGGCTCTGCCCCCTCCTTTCTTCATTGGGAGGGCTGACAACAGGTAGAGGCGTAGGAACCGGCGACTGTATGATAGGATCCCCTGCCTCACGCGTCTGGTTCATAAGGAGCGCCTCATGCACCATCGGGTCCAGCAACTTCTGCTCAGCTGCCGCGGCTGATCGCGCTCAAGGAGCAGCAAGCTGTCATCAACAACCCATCAGCGCCTTTGTTGCTGTGAGTTGGCTCCCTTTGGCAGAGACTCTTCCCGCAACCTGCTTAGGATCGGCGCGACGAGATGAGCACTCTGTGGAGATATGACCGAAACGGCGACACCCCGCCACACCTTGCTGGATCACGACAGACGCGACTTTGTTCTCGAGCCAGACAATTAAAGCAAAGCCCCTTCATCTTCCTGAGGAAGAGCGAACGCCGCTCGTCTTGCTGCCGGGGCGAACCATCCGGTTGAGATGTTGAGCGAAACCTCTTGTGCTTTGCCTTCACCACCTTGCCACACACCTCGACTCTGTTGCCTGGCTCACAACCTGGGAAGAGGTCCAGATGATGTACCTCAGTAGTAGCACACCGCCTTCAGAGGTCGACGGACGACATGAGCCTCCCTGATGGCCGGGGCAATGCTGACGCAGCAGCATTTCCTTGTAGGAAGGCCTCCCCAACCGTACAACAGCGGTCGTCCTTGAATCCGTTTCCCGGACCTCGGTGGCCTTGTCGACATGGCGGAATCGATCCCGCGTCTTCTGGCCAGGAATGGTGCCATGGGGACGGGCCCTACTCTGCTGAACGCCGGCCTCGCAGAGGAACCATCCTTCGAACCTCCCTCGGCCGGAGCGCCGGTGGAACTGCTTACCGGGTCGGGCCGGGGGAGAGCCTTCGATCATGCTGCTGAGCCTTGGGAACGGGGATTTTGATGGTGGTTTGGGGCGGAGGGGGTGGAGAGGATGGTGGATCTGAGTTCTGGATGGTGGGAGGGCTGGGGAAGGCCGGCCGATGGGGCCAAGCCCGGCGGCGGCGCTGTCGTCGTAGTCGCCAGGGGCGTTCTCCCTCTAACGGTTCTTTTCCCTGGCCCCCATGGACTGGACTGGACTCCACTCACACCTTCACTATCGGTGTCCGAGCCCCACTACCGTGATCCTCATCTAATGGCGCGACAACATGAACATCTTCATGTGGTGCATGGCTCCAAGTTTAAATCCATTGAGCATCAACAAGCAAATCTTCATTAGGCGGCTCCAGGTTTAGATCCAACACTATGCAAATTTAAAAAACAAATAAGAACCGAGAGGATTCGTGCACAAAAAAATTGTGAAAAGGAAAGTACAAAAAATTGTGAAAAGGAAGAGTACTGCTGGAACTGCTAGCGACTGGAAGTGAACCTGGTGCAAGTGCTATAGCTGCGATGGCTGGAGTGTTTATAGCGGCGGAGGCGAGCAGCAAGCATAGAGCGGCAAAGAAAAAAATGACGCGCGTGAACGGAACGTGAAAAATCGCGCCAGCTAACGAAATTAATCGGTGCCATGCAAAGTCGTCCGCTCCAGCAAAAAAAAGATGATGCCGTCGGGTATCGAACGCGCATCGCCCAACCTCGAGCCTAGCGGGTAGCGGCGCCAGCCAATTGGGACGGGTGACAGAAACCGAATGAAGTGGACCCAGTATCCTATTTATTAGTGCATCCAGGGAAACTTACCCCTTAATTAATTAAGCCTTGGTATGCTAAACCTTGTCTAAAACGACCTCTATTTCAATACCGGAGGGAGTATACCAGTAGTGGGGGTAGCATTCGCGGCATGCCAAATCGGGCAGATTCTTCCGCGAGCAGCACAGGTGAATGCCCGCGTACGTCCATCATTGTCCACCGTTGGTATCTGCACAGAATCTAATAATTTGGTGCTTGACTCGCGCTGCTTTTGCTAAAAGAGCGTCGACTTTGTGGTAACCCTTCTGCCACCGTTAATCGCCCCAAATCAGTAAGAACCAACCAATATACTCCAGATACAATGATCTGTGACATCACTTGGCAAAAAGATATTAGAGATCAATTAATGTCAACACAAGTGCCACCGATCGATGAGAGAGGCCGGCACGCTCCGCCTTGCTCGCAAGATTCTCCAAAAGGCGGCACTGCTTGATCAAAAGCGCTTCGAGAGGTGTCTAGCTCAGGTAGTCAAGTGGCCCAACTCAGTTCGTTCACGTGGTACACTGCTTCGTCTTCCAACAGGGTTTCGAGTGGCCTGAACAGGCTTTATTAGGCCAGACATGCCCTGCAGGGATTCGCCAGCTTGCAAATTCCTCGGTCCGTCAGATTCCAGAGGAACGGAGCCGGGAAATGGTGGTAGGACGAGCAGTACGCCAGTGAACCTACCCATCATTTTGGCGCGAGAAGGTTTGCTGGGGGAGTACGTACGTGTGAGCCTTCTTTCCGCAGACTAACAGCAGTGATCCAACGCACTGCTGCCGTACGTGACGCACCGCAGCTGGCCAGGAGCCCCATTTGCACGGTGGGCTAGCCACTTCCGCAATCGGATACGGCGGCCGATCGATGGGGCACTTTTTGAATTTGTCTCGTGTGCGCAGTGAAAACTCTGTACCCCTACGCGCGCGCCAATGGGGAAGCGGCTGGTGCCGGCAAGAAATCGCCTGCTGCTGTCGACGTGCTGGACCGGGACACATACACTCGATCGGCTGAGATCGAGACGGGAATTGACGCTTTCTCCGGCCCGTGGGGCGGCCGATCGAACGTGGGACTCGGCACAGATTTTGGACGGTACCTTTGATCTTACGAAGCTTGCCACTGCCTCATTCAAACTGGCTGGACTCCAACCGAACGAGACGCCGCTCTACGGCAAAACCAATGGAATGGCCACGCAGGTCATCGTCCCACTGCCGCAACCAGGACCAAGCCTTCAAAAGCTAAGCAAGCACGTACACTGTCGAGGCGCGGGATCGAGCTGATCGATGGATCAAGACCATATCCCCCGGCTTGGCTCGGCTCGCCAGAGTCGCCACACCTGTGACGGCAGTGCTGCCCGATGCGACAAAGCCGGGTGTCGCGCGCGCGCACCCTGTGTGGCAAGACGCGCGCTCGCATATGCACACGCCTGCATGCTGCCTACACAACACACACGGACAGAGAGTCACACAAACACCCTTGCTGTCCTTTTCGTTTTTTAAGCACCCCGGCCGGTGTTATCTGTGCCTTGTTGTACTAGCCACTGTAGTAGCCTGTTTTGTCCGTGTACATGGCACCCATGATTGACAATCGCCAGATCGCCAGTCCATTTGTCCATGTTTGCTAACTAGTCTCGCACAGGCATGTCTCGATCGGTATATTCGGTTCCGCTCCTATACGCGGCCGCATGAAATCAACTGCCAACCGTGCCCACAAGCCCCTCTAGCTAGCTACTACTGTACACTAGCTAGCTGGAATAGCTGGTGCGTGGCCTTTTTGACTGGTTCTTGAATCGGATGGAACCTGCTACTAGCTATAAGCTGCCGGTGAAGTGCCCGGTGTCATGAAGCAATAAAGCGCGCGCGTATTACGCAGCTCTTGCATCATTACCGGAAGGAGTTGAGCAGTGATCAATGGACGATGGAAAGATGTGCATGCATGTCAACGTCGATAGTTTTGCTGTCGTCACAGATGATCAAAAACCACGAGCGATTATATCCTCAGCTCGATGATGTATCGGTGGAAGAATATGCCAATTGGGAAGAACGAGCTGAGACTGACAGGCATTTACGGACGTATGTATACAGCTCTGTGTGCCGGAGCGTGCGCATGCAGTTTATATTATGGTGAGAAGACAAAAGCGATGTATAGCGACCGACGTGTCAAACGAAATCGACATGTATGTATACCGATCGATTGTCAATAAATTTACAGGCACCATATATATATCTACAATAAACTTTACTACATTGGTTGGACTAGCAAGAAACTTCAAAGCACGTAACGTTGAATCTTCAAACTACTCTTGGCGACGAAGAGAATAAGGCGTTATAAGATGCTGCTCTCAACTTGATAGGAAAGCTCAAGAGACCCTTGGTACGAACTTGCTTCTCTCTCTAATGGTTACGACGTGGATATATTCTCCGTCAGTCAGGTCACTCTGTCTCTTTGTAGTTTTAGTGATGCAGTTTTGTTTATGTTAGCAGTTTTGCGTTTTCTTTAGTCAGGAAAACGTGTTCCTCGTTACTGTGAGCTAGGAAAAAGTGTTGTGCAATACTATACTCTCCTTTACTGATTACTGCAACGTAAAAAAATCAATGCCTGTAATTAAGACTGTCCCTTAAAATAGAGATCGTATATATCAACGTCGACCCCCATAAAAATTTCTGAGAGTTGTAATTGTCATGCTTGAAACAGAACCATTTGCACTATTATGAGCTTGTGCTTGGTACATAGCTGTGTCCATTTCCTATAATGAAACATGCATGGAGTTTAGTGACCCGATGCTCTCAACTTGATAGGAAAGCCCCAAGAGGGCCTAGGTGAATCTCTTTAAGGTTAGGAGTACGACCTACGAGGTATATGTGCAAGTTGCTATATTTCTCCCGTCCAGTCCAGCTCACACTCGGCAGCTTTGGTTGTTCCCGGTTTGATTTTCCTATGTTATTGCACTGCTGGTGGCTGACGTGGGGAGACTGAACAATATACAGTCATATGCAATGTGGGTCGGTTGCGCAATATTATTCTCTCCTGTTCTCTGAATCCTAGCTAACACGAAGTTCTATACAAAGACTGCCTCAATATAAGAGAGAGGACAACCGTCCGGACCTGCTGGCATCAGCGTCGATCTCCGTCCAAAAATTCAGATGCAATTTGTCATGTTAGAAACTGAATTCTTGGCGCTATTAATTGGGAGCTTGTGCCATATAGTACATCACATCCATGAATAATAGCTGTGCCATTTTCAATGGTGTAACATGCATATATGGGGCTTAGTGATACGTGTATGCAAGGGCCAGCCCGCAACAGTGTTTCTTCTGGTCAAGTCAAAAAGAAAAGTAAGCGGCCTGTTCAAGTTATCATCGTGCTTCGACATATACCACCGTTGGTGTTGGATTCGTGTTTAGCATCAGCATTCAGCACGCACGCCTTCCCCGTCCGAGCTGAATCTGCTGGCCGCCGGCCCCGGCTCTCTGCGCACCGTGCAAATGTCACTTAACTTGCTGGTGATTGATATCGTATGCATCCACGTTTCTCCCTCCACTCCACACATGAGAACGGAACATGACCGGGGTGCGAATTTGCACTTGCAAGACCCACGGCGCGCGCTTTTCCCCGGCCACTTTGCCATTCTCCGATTTGCCTAGATTGAGTGACCAATAATACATCAATATTGTATGGGTTCCCGACCTCATTGGATTCCGATGCGCACATCAAACGAGCTGATACTATACTCCCGCCGGCCAGCGAGCGCATCATTGCGACCATCAAAAGTGGCACAAGAGAAAAAGCGGCGGATTTCGCGATCCGGCGGGCGATCGATCGGTCGAGCAGCTAGTTAGGGTCGCAGGAATTGAACAGCATGATTGCTATGGTCGACGAAACCACGGCAAAAGCGGCCTCGCTTTTCCCCACCTATTCGGGGGCTGAGCTTAGCTAGCTCCTCCCACTTTGGGCGGCAAGGAATCCATATCCTCCGCAGATTCCCTTGCAAAAAAGCAAATTCTAGTAGCAATATTCTATTTGACCATATGTCCAGTTGCGTTGGATGCTCTAGGTGTGTAGACACATGCTTTCGACGTGCGTCATCGATCCCCAAGCACCTCAAAGAGTTACAATTCGCCATAGATTTTTTTTTTTGCGATGAATTCGCCATAGATATATTATGGCTGCCAGAATATGCTTGTTCCGTTGAACTTCCCCAAATATTGTTATTGTTACCCCTACAACTGTGCTTTTGATTTATCTCTCATCCTGCACATCATGTCCCAGGCAGAGCATGCAGGGCTCGAGTATATATTGCCGAGATGCCTTATTAAGACCGCCATCAGTCCTCCCTCCCCTCTGTATTTGGTCGCCCATCACGTGTATCAACTACGTACACGTGCACAATTACCAACCATCGATGGAGCACAAAGACAAAAAAATTTTGCGATGACACAAAACAACTTATCTCACGAGTTAATCATTTTATTGCTTATGATTAGCAGTACGTAGAAGGATCACGAGTTAATCTTTATTGCACTTACATCTTTGGATCCGAAGTAATAACTGAAATAAATACAACCGATAGCCAATTCAGCATGTAGACATGAATGCTTAGCTTGTTTCACTGCACCTTCACGGTATACCTGCCTCCACCATTTTTATTTGTTTCATTATTTTTTTCTACGAAAAGGGAATTTCACTGATATTAAAGCATATTATATCCCATGATTACAAAAATCATCCAAACAACTCCAACTTCAATGAAAAAAGAACTTTTGAAGAGCCGCAAATTCCACCGTCTAGGATCGTCATCCAAAACGGATATGCCACGGTCGAGAATTCCGATCTGAAAGAACACGGCTATCTCACCATCCCCACCCCGCCATCCTGATCTCAATGGGAGAGAATAAACACATTCCTTTCGCAAAAGAGACATAGATTAGGTAAACATCCACACGTAAATATGAGAAGTTGCCGCCGTCGAACCCTCATCGACCCATCACCGCTACATCCAAAATTCGTCATGCAGAACACAATCTGACCAATATCCATGGATGTTTGCGGAAACCAAACAATCTCACAAGCCCACAGGCATGGTTATAGGAACAACCACGCCAAGACAAGAAGGGCTGAAGTACCTTATTCTCTTTCGATGATAGTGTATTCGCCTTGCCACACACCGTCGAGGCACCACGTCTCCGTGCTCCATGTCGATGAGCTTGGCGATGCCGCACCGCGCCGCCCTTCTCTTCGATTGGATCACCGGAGAAACCCTAACCCTAACAACCGCCTCCAAATGACCACCGCGAAAGACTATCTAACCTAGGATGCCGGCCTCCCTCCTCCACTGACGGCGAGGCCGTCAGAGACGAGGGGCCCCAAATTCCTCTCGAAAGAGTCTGTGTTCGCCGCTGCCCGCCCACCTTTTGTTCCATTATGCTTGTGGATATCCATCTTATTCAGATTAAGTTTAGGATTTGTGGTGATCAAATTTCTAGGTCTTGACGGTCGATGTACCCAACAAAATCGTTGTATTACTTTTCATTACTCTACAACAATAGAACGATAAGAATCATTGTTTCCATTAGGATTATTATAAAAATAGACAAAACTAAAAAAAAGATACGAACTTTTAAACTAAGAATATACTCTGATCAATTTCATTCATAAAAAAATATTATAATTAATGGTTAAAGCTTGACCATGTTAAGTGCTTTCTAGCTAGGGACGTACTTTAATCAAAGCTAGTGCAATGGATCAATTTTCCTGTTGTTCCTGCCAATAAAAAATATGCATTTTTTGGGCGGGGGCGGAGCACAACCTATATGTGTAATTATAAATCTCTAATGGGCTTGTACTATTGCCAATATAGAATCTAGGGCATTCATGTTATTCACAATTATTATGCTTACTTGGTGAGATATGTGGTAGAAATCAATCATCGCAATTAACCGTTAGTGATGTCTGGTGCGGTTTTGTTCTCTCGAAAAGAATTGTGTTTTCTAGTCTCTAGTTATTTGCTCCCATCTATATATACTATATAGAGGCAACCTACTATCAGTCGTTGATTGCTATAAAGCTGCTCTTGCGTCCATCAGCTTAAAAGTTTTGTCCGTCAGATTTTCTCCTACTGCAATCATGACCATCCATGCAAGCACTGATGATAAACACCACCATCGATAATCACTTCCATGGTTAATTGTAATCGATAAATTCTATTTTATTGTGTTAGTCCAGCCGTCACAATAGGAAATTAAGCTGCCTACTAAATTGTCCGGACATCCACAAATTGATCACTTGCATGCTGAAACTGCCGCCACTAATGCCTGAAAATCAATACAACGATGTTTCTAATTGCTCTCCCATTCATATCTTCCAACTATTCTCGAGTCTGCCCTTAAAATGCAATGAGGTTAGCATATTCTATGACCAGCACCCATGCAAGAGAACACAGTGAGGCTCGGCTTGCTACAACTGACAATGTGGAATACAAGCAAGCGGCGATCAGTCTCATCAATAAGTTCTCTGAATCATCCATGGCACTGATGTCGGTCTATTCAATCACACAATCTCTCTCGCTCTCTCTCTCTCTCTCTCTCTCTCTCTCTCTCTCTCTCTCTCTCTCACACACACACACACACACACACACACACACACAATTACATACAGATCTTCCTCTGATGCACAGTTTCAATAGGGACAATTGCACATAAAGGAGCACGGTTTGTGTACTGCTCTTTTTTTTAGTCATATGTCTGCTCATTTATTTGTATGAATCATTTTTCTCTGTTCAATCAATTATACCAGGACAATAGGATCAAGATATAGAGGAAAATTAGAAAAACCTCCTGTTATATTTCAACAATATAGAGGAAAGAGCAAGGAAGAATTTTTTCTTTATTTCTCCTTTGTTCAGAGTCCTCTTGGCGTCTCACTGGTGAAATCATTCACGACTTCATGCAAATTAGTGAGAAAGGATCAAATTGTTAAAAGCTATTTTCTGCTCGGTGTGCACTTCATGTAAACAAAACGTTCAATCAGTCATGCCTCATGGTTTCATAACCCCGTCTCCAAAATATTTCATCTGACGTTTATGTCGTATTTCTGCATATAGCATACTTTTCAGAAAATTGTTTCTCTCCAGACTCCAGCATATCAACATTGTCACTCAGTTGCATCATTTTATTTCATTTATTTCCAATTCCCACAGCGACAAAAGGCCCTTGTACAATCCCGCAGCAACGTGCGGGGCGTCACTTATTTAATATGTTGGAGTCTCCAGTACTGCTCCGGTATTTTAATTAAACACCTTGCGAAATTTTGAAGCAAGCGCTTATCAGATTTTGACAGGCCTGAAGCACTTCACATCACCAAGAAGTAGTTCTATCTTTAGTATGTTTGCTAACATGATTTTTGTATTATTCACCACAAAATTCATGTGTTAATTACAAGTTATTTATAAAAAAATAATACTAGAAAAGTGATTGAGACTGCCCCCCTATTTAACTCCTCAATAATCTGTTGAAGGTATTCAACATTGATGCCCGGCTGTACATATATTTTGCCCATAGGTCATTTTTAATCGGAGGTATAGCAATAGGTACGATGAAGAATGATAACCTAGAGAGGACCCCAACAATTAGTGGAAGTTTAGCATTTATTGGTGGGCACTTGGCCATGATGAGAAGAATGCATGATGTTGATGCGCACACAAGAATCAGTATATTCTCTAGGCCTTTTGTCATTTTTTTCTGGCATCTCATGTATATGTTAGTCAGAAAGTCTGGGTTTGTTGCTTTTGTATTCCAAAGCCTTCACCACTACATCTGTAAAAAAAATCCAAAGCAGAAATATAGTATGAGAGTTGCAGAGACGTGTCAAAACGATCTTCTTTTAAACTAATGTCCATCTCATATAGGCAATAACCTGCATTTGCAATCATCTAACAATCAGACCATCCATATGATACACTACTACAAAATGAGTATCTAGTGACATAGCCCATTTGATTTTGTTCTCAACGACTTTTGCATTTGAGCCTTGTTGAGACGAGAGGACAGTTTTTTTTTTATGAATTCGTCATTACTAGCGAGCATATGTTAATATAGTGGAGGAGATTGCCCGCTAGTGCCGAGTATTTTCCAGTGGCGGTCACGCTGACATCAGCATGTCCACACTGCTATCCTCCGAGTGGTGGCAGGCGTTTGGTCGTCACTAGTAGAGCCACTTGTAGTGGCGGACCATATGCCCGTCACACAGGCTTTTTTTTTCCGTCACTAAAGGCTCAATTGAGTACATAGTGATATATCCACGATGTTTTCGTGGCAAAATATTGAATTTGTAGTTTTTTTTGTTAAGAAAAACCTAGAAAGACCACGAATTTATTTATATTCATTTCAGCTACTTTTGTCCGTTTACTTCACATTTGGAACGAATTTTTGCCTACGCCTAATGAACTCCTCTGACTCTAGAATGACCTTCTAGCTTCCTGCCTCCTTAGCCGCATCAGCATCAAAGATTAACCTCCTAGTGTGTTGAGCAAGGGCCTTGCTCGTCTCGTCTCTGATTGTGATGAACACCTGACACATGTTATCAACATTGATCTTAACATATTTTAATCTGTTTGAATCTAGTGAAATTGATTTTTTGTTATTATTAAGTTACTTTAACTTGTCGGAGTTAGGAGGGAATTTTACAAAAAGGAATACATGGATGCTAGGAGCCTGGGGAGGGAGATGGAGGGGGAGGGCATCGCCTTGTCTAGGTGAAGTGTACTCAAAATTTTATCATATGAAATTGGTGATCCCCTTATAATTGAAATGTTACATGAAGCTATGGGTTTAAATGGTCTCAGGTAGGGGCTGGTTTGCAGAGAAGAGGTTGTCAGCCAAGTTAGGAGCCTTGTTTGGCATGTCTTCAGCTCTGAGATCCATGTAGGAATTGGAGTTTTGTAAAATAGATTGAAATATTTTAGTTTATTAGTTTTTGATCTCAAACAAAAAGCAAAAGACCTTCATTTATTTACAGGTCTAGCTCCAAAAATTTTTCTAAAGCTAGCTACGAGCAGCTTCAAAAACTCAACGAAATTGGAGCTGAAGCCATGCCATGCAAACACCTAAATGAGGGCATCACATACTGTTTTTTTTTTTTGAGTTGTGGCATCACATACTGTTAGCAAGAGGGGGGCTAGAATTGTCGGTTGGCGGAACTGGCTACATGTACGTCACCGGTGATGCAGGAAGTCGAGTGGCAAGCGAGGGAGAGCACACAGCACACAATGCGAGCACGCGTGAGAGATACTTTGATGGAGAGACGGAGCAGATGGTGTGCTTCATTGGATTTGCATCAGATGGCTGAGATCGTCGATTGGAACCAACCATTATTAGGCGACTGAAAGTTATCAAAATTCAAGAGCGTTATTATCTTTGACTAGCATGTAGCTAGAATTGTCAGTGTTACTTAACAGAACATCAATTTTGAACCTGTTATAATTTTACCAAGATCATTCGTCTCACAGTTTCCACGCAAGTCCTAGTCGATGGATAAAAGGCACAGTTTGTTTTTGTCCACAACGAACGGTCAAAACATCTTAAAATAATGAGCCAAAAATCGGTTGCCCGCTGGCGCAATGATCGATAGCTAATCCTCCCAATACGCCAATAATCAAATCGCTGGACTGATTTACCCAACTCAGCACGTGTGTACTCCGCAGCTGTATGCTCCATGTTGCGTAGCGAAATCCAGCGGTCGTTTGATTTCCATGGACGCCGAAGACGGCACTCGATCAAAGTCCAGGCGCGTGCATGTACAGACCTATACGCAGGTGCTTACTCAGTGCCCGCGGGGCGGCGATTCGCGCGACAACGACGTCGTGCGCCGTGGTCCACGGGCGACGTAATGTACGTATAGGACGCTTGTTCTCTGAGCTCTCTCGCGCGCTTTGCCCCACCAAAACCGGAGGGAAACCAGGCGGTGACAGCCAGCAACGTGACAACGGAATCCAGACAAGGGCACTACGCCTTCAGCACCGAGAATTTGCGCCGGGCAAGATTCCGATCCCGGCGCCTCCCCGTTCGGGGCTATATAACGGCCTTGACTGGGAGTACGAACCCATCCCAGACCGAACCATATCTCGGCAGTTCACACCACGCTACTCGCTTAGCCAGCAACCTCCAAGGTTTGTTTGGCACGAGAGCGCAGCCACCGTTTGCATTGAACCCCAGTGTGTGCACAATGTCTCCAACTATGATGGCCTCCTCGCTCTCCGTGTTCGCAGCCATGTCCGGCGCAGCTGGGCGCCCATCCGCTGGCCGCCAGGTGGTGGGCAAGCGTGCCACGGCGCAGCCTCTCGCGGCCAGCGTCGTGACGGACGCGCCTCCACCACCGGTCATCGCCCCGCCGGCGCCGGCTCGGCCCGTCGTCGACGCTCCGCGCCGCCGTGGGGGCCGGAGCGTTGATGGCGGCGGCGGCGGTGGCGAGCACACGGCGTGGCAGAGCGTCCCGAAGGAGAGGTGGGAGGGGGCGCTGGAGCTGCAGGGCGAGCTGCCTCTCTGGCTGGTGGGTGCTATACCACACTTTTCGTTAAACTAACTAACGTACTTGCATAGCAATATATTGATGCATGCTGTCTTTTGATCTGGCTTTTCCCGCTAACTGGTTTCTTTCGATGATTCTTGAACTGACCAGAACCTTTTCCTCTCTATTTTATAACATCTTTCGGTGTTCTAAGCTAAGGTTAGCCGTGCTTTTTATGCGAGAATCTGAATCTTTTCCGTTACTTTGATTCAAAGACTGCCCACTGCATGCATGTATCTACAAAATGCCACTTTTTTTAGATCACCTTGTCTAAAATATAAGCAAAAAGCATGCACATCTTCCTCTACGGACAAAATAAAGAAGGAATTGGCATCAGTACTTTTCGACCGGCTCACACTGTGGAACAAAATCTTTAAGTTTTTCGACCATTCCGTCGTGCAAGCATCCTAATTAGTGCAGGCAATGCTTATTTGTTGACAAAATGGTGTCCTTTTAGTCAAACGGTAGGACACGTACACTTGCACATAGTATCAGCTGCGGACTGGATAGTATACGTACGCGGCAAACTGTCATTTTTGAAAAGCATTTACCGCATCGATTAATTAGTTACAAACGAGGAACAAGAAGACGACACTGGCTTACCCTACGTGAGGCCTATCGAAAAGGCGATCCATGGCATCTTGGCACTCACGATGCTTGCGGGAACACAACATATATACCAGGATTCTCTGCTGTTTATCATGGCAGCGGGCGACAATGCGCCAAATGGCGTCGCTTTCTGGTGATGATCATTGTTGTATAGCTAGGCAGATTTGTTGCTCCCAATATTTTGAGGGAAAGGCGACAACCAGGCAAGTTGCTGTCCCCTAACCGCAAGTGCTGAACTCACTCTTCGTCGCAATTCCTCTCTTTCCAACGAGTCCAAATTTGACTATGCGTGCGTGCTAGTCTGAAAGTGACTTGGAGAGATGAAGATCGGTGTACGTACGTGCAATACAATACAGCTGATATTGTATATTAGTACTGTTTCGCTTGTATATACACTCACAAAGCTGTGTACTCATCGTCGTCAGGATAACAATTAATTAACTCCGCTAGCGTCTAGGATGAGGTCATGACGCGAATAACTAATCTGGTGGTAAACTTGGGCGGAAACAATAATTGATGGATCTGTTTTGTTGCTGCAGGATGGCACGTACCTGCGGAACGGGCCGGGGCTGTGGAACCTGGGCGACTACGGGTTCCGTCACCTGTTCGACGGGTACGCGACGCTGGTGCGCGTGTCGTTCCGCGACGGGCGCGCGGTGGGCGCGCACCGGCAGATCGAGTCGGAGGCGTACAAGGCGGCGCGCGCGCACGGCAAGGTGTGCTACCGCGAGTTCTCCGAGGTGCCCAAGCCGGACAGCTTCCTCTCCTACGTGGGCCAGATGGCCACCCTCTTCTCGGGCTCCTCCCTCACCGACAACTCCAACACGGGCGTCGTCATGCTCGGCGACGGCCGCGTGCTGTGCCTCACGGAGACCATCAAGGGCTCCATCGTCATCGACCCGGACACGCTCGACACGGTGGGCAAGTTCGAGTACGAGGACCGCCTGGGCGGGCTCATCCACTCGGCACACCCCGTCGTGACGGACACCGAGTTCTGGACGCTCATCCCGGACCTGATCCGGCCCGGCTACGTGGTGGCGCGGATGGACGCCGGGACCAACGAGCGCCAGTTCGTCGGGCGGGTGGACTGCCGTGGCGGGCCGGCGCCCGGGTGGGTGCACTCGTTCCCCGTCACCGAGCACTACGTCATCGTGCCGGAGATGCCGCTCCGGTACTGCGCCAAGAACCTCCTCCGCGCCGAGCCCACGCCGCTGTACAAGTTCGAGTGGCACCTCGAGTCCGGAAGCTACATGCACGTCATGTGCAAGGCCAGCGGCAAGATCGTAAGTCACAATTCAATTCCTCATCTGGCGAACTAGCACCGCCTTTGATTGCTGTGACTGATGAAGAGTTACGTTCCTTTATAAGGTGGCGAGCGTGGAGGTGCCGCCGTTCGTGACGTTCCACTTCATCAACGCGTACGAGGAGCGGGACGAGGATGGCCGCGTGACGGCGATCATCGGGGACTGCTGCGAGCACAACGCCAACACCTCCATCCTCGACAAGCTCCGCCTGCAGAACCTGCGCTCCTTCACCGGCCAGGACGTCCTTCCAGATGCCAGGTAGTACATGCTTCCACGAATCGTGGCGCACCAAAATAATGGGCTGGAGGCATGTCTGACGGGTCGAATTTTACGAACAGAGTGGGCCGGTTTAGGATACCTCTGGACGGCACCCCGTTCGGCGAGCTGGAGGCCGCGCTGGACCCCGACGAGCACGGCCGCGGCATGGACATGTGCAGCATCAACCCGGCCCACCTCGGCAAGAAGTACCGGTACGCCTACGCCTGCGGCGCGCAGCGGCCGTGCAACTTCCCCAACACGCTCACCAAGATCGACCTCGTCGAGAAGACGGCCAAGAACTGGTACGAGGAGGGCTCCGTGCCGTCGGAGCCGTTCTTCGTGCCGCGCCCCGGCGCCGTGGAGGAGGACGACGGTTAGTCACTCTTACTGCTGCTAATAATAGCACACTGACCGGCTCTACTCGATGCCAACTTGATTGCTGTGTCTGACGCATATATGTGGAATTTGGCAGGTGTGGCGATCTCGATGGTGAGCGCCAAGGACGGGTCCGCATACGCGCTGGTGCTGGACGCCTCGACGTTCCAGGAGATCGCGCGGGCCAAGTTCCCGCACGCGATGCCCTACGGTTTGCACTGCTGCTGGGTGCCCAGGAACTATAACGCCTAGGTCCATCGGTTCCTTGCGTTTTTGCTTCGGAAAACGTCAAACTCTCGGGCGGACGTCGAGACACAAAGATGGCTGCTTTGCTGGTCTCGTGCCAATATAGGGAATACACAGTCTACGTTGCAGGGCATGCATAGGCAGCAGATATGTCATACACGTGAAACTTCAAGGAAAATGTATGTATGTAGTACTTCAGTTCCTACATCGCCGCGCGCTCATTGACGTAGTGGGAGTAATGCACCCGTATAATGTGTACATAGCCCTTATTCTTGTTGTCCAGTTCATAGCGTGATTCAATGTGTCGCATAGTGGAAACTCATTTTCAAATCAATTAGTACTGTCTTGTACGTCTATCTTTTTCCTGCCGTCCGTAGTGTTCGTCGACTTTTGTTGCATTTTTCTTTGCCAAATTAATTAGGTCCACTGAAAGAACATTGCCTATCACACCATTTAGTCATTTTCATTAGTGGCAGTGGCGGGCCCAGGATTTAAAGTTTGGGTATTCAAAAAGTTTTAAGAACGGAAAAAAAATTATTCTAGCCTAAAAGTTGCGCTAAAAATATATTGAAGACAATCGCATAATAGATCCAAACTTGAAATTGAGCACATAGAAGCAGTAAAGCGCTAATTGCTCAACGAAATGAGGAGAAAATTTGTAAAATATAACAACTTTTTGATCTTTCATGCTTTGAAATGAGTAATGATCATTAACTTGCAAGAAGAATTCCCTTTCAATGAGTGAGCTGGTTTTTTAGGATGGGTATGTGTTTCTGATTTTTTTTTCAAGCATATAGGTAATATACGCTATATAAACAAAACTATATGTCAAAAAATAATGGGTATTCAACTGAATACCCTTGAACCAAGGTAGGCCCGCCCCCTGATTAGTGGTCTTCATGTAAACCCATAGCCGTCATCGATTATATCACGACGATTAGTATTGCTTTCATCTCATAAGCCGACTATTTATTAAGATCGGTAACTAAGAAACAAACAGTACGATAATTATTAAGACGGACACAGTACCGTTAAATCCTAGAAAATTCGCTCCCACGAGAAGTCGAACCCAGAACCTCAGATGCTAATAAAGCTCTTGTAACCATTAAGCTATATGCCCTTTCGCAGACGGAAGGAGTAGGTAAAGTCTCAAAGCTGAGACCATGCCGATTTGGTTCGACCCATGGTACCCACCATAGCTTTCAAAAAAGGCCAGAGCTGTCAGCCCTATTTTTATTAAAAAAAACGTGCTGAATTTGAGGGCTGAATTTAAGGCCCTACAGGAGAAGGATGATCTTTGCAAGCGATCAACTGTAATGGGCTTCTCGGTGAATAAACACGTGCTAAGACACCGTCAACTACAACTTTATAAACTAAGCACTATCTCCATCCACCGATATAAGAATTTATGGGTTTAATAAATTTTCTCATAACATAATACAGACGCAGACACTGACAAACAAGCTTGATTTTGATATTCACAAAGTCACTACAAACAATTTGCTATTGACAACAATGTCGCCTCCCACCAAAAAAAAAAAAACTAGCCGTAAATCCAACACTCGTGTCAAGTCTGAAACTTGAATCCAGGTGAGTTAATTCCATCACAATGAAGAATCTAACCAGTTGTGTTATACTCAGTTTGTGCATTCTTACACAAAAATAAGAAGCATGTTGAAGGCAGCATAGCAGCTCAGCGCTGGTTAGTTTTTTTTGGTGAAACCAACCCATTCGGATGCAAGTCCTAGATTTGACATGTGTCTTGCACTTTTACGGCTATTTATTATTTCAGTAGAAGATGATGTTCTCGTCGACAGCGAGGCACATGTGGTGACTTTGCGAATCTCAAGATAAACGGCCTGGTCTTTCGAAGGCACTCATAGAAGTAGAGGTTACGTGAGTGTGTTAATAAAGATAAGTATTCGTGCATGTTTGTGAGTAGCTGCGTTTTTACTTTGTTAATTTAAAAATAGTGAAAGGGGTCTTACCTAGTGGTTGCTTGAAGTACCTCTCAGGTGTTCGACTGGGAGCGAATTTAAGATTTAACGGCATTTGTGCTTTCAGTGGTAGGCGACGCTCCCGTCGACAGCAGCCAGTGGTGACTTCGTATCTCTGGATTTGCCGGCTCAGTCTTCGAAGATACTCATAGGGGTAGGGTTGAGTACATGTGTTCAAAGGGTGAGTGTGCGTGCGTTGTGAGTCTGAGTTGTAGTAACAGGGTAGGCGAACATTATTTTGAGAAAGTAACGTCTCAGGGTATATTTATTATTAAAATAAAATAGTCGATACTAATCACAACTCACACGGGCGCTTTCAAATATTCGATACTAATCACAACTCACACGGGCGCTTTCAAACACGCAATGTGCAGGATTTTATCCCCTAACTCCTCCTGGCCTTGGAGAGCCGGCGGCGCCTCTCAGGCTCTCAGCCTCTCACTTATTAAAATGCAGGCACGAGGTCACACATGCTCAAGCTCACTTGTCACGCTATCACCACGTTATTTAAGCGCGCTGAGCAGCCGAGCAACCATCCATCAGATAGTATCAGATAACGCAAGATCTAGACAAGCATGGCGACCCATCTCCCGACGCCGTGCACCGCTCCTAGTTCGTTCTTCCTCTCTCCAACAACCAGCAGGCAGACGAATCTCAGATTGGTAACGGCACGTCGTTACCTGCCCGTCCGGTGAAGGCGACCACGTTGGTGGAGGAGGCTGCCGGTGGCTGCGGCACAAAGCTCTCTGCATGGACCAGCGTCCGGCAAGAACGGTGGGAAGGCGACTTGGCCGTCGACGGACGCCTTCCTTCTTGGCTGGTACTACACCGCTGCTTGAACTCTTTCACTGCTTGTGTGCTTGAGCCGATCTTATCATTAGTATACCAAGTTTGTAAAACCTGTGCTGTCCACAGAACGGCACGTACCTAAGGAACGGGCCGGGGCTGTGGGACGTCAGCGACCGCGCGTTCCACCACCTGTTCGACGGCTACGCCACGCTCGTCCGCGTCTCCTTCAGGCACGGCCGCGCCACGGGGGCGCACCGGCAGATCGAGTCGGACGCGTACACGTCCGCCATGGCGAGCGGCCGCCCCGTCCTGCGCGAGTTCTCGCAGTGCCCCAAGCCGGGCAACCTGCTGGACCGCGTGAGCATCGTCGTCGGCCTCGTCAGTGGCGCGGCGCTCACGGACAACCCCAACAGCGCCGTGCTGCCGCTCGGCGACGGCCGCGTGATGTGCCTCACGGAGACCACCAAGAGCTCTGTGCTCATCGACCCGGCCACGCTCGACACGATCGGCAAGTTCAGGTTCGAGGACAGGCTCGGCGGCATGATGATGGTGCAGTCCGCGCACCCGATCGTGACCGAGTCCGAGTTCCTCACGGTGCTCCCGGACCTCGCCCGGCCGGGCCACCTGGTCGTGACGATGGCGGCCGGGAGCAACGAGAGGAAGGTGATCGGGAGGGTGGACTGCCGCGGCGGGCCGACGCCCGGGTGGATGCACTCGTTCGCCGTCACGGAGAAGTACGTCGTCCTGCCGGAGATGCCGCTCCGGTACTCAGCCAGCAGCCTGATCAAGTCCGAGCTCGCGCCGTTCTACGCCTTCGAGTGGCTCCCGGCGTCCGGTAGCTACATGCACGTCATGTGCAGGACCACCGGGAAAACGGTAAGGCGTCAACATCTTTGTTCCATGTCTCGAAGCGAAATCTGGACAAGGTGCGTATGATTTTTGTTGTATTGATCCGTGTAGGTGGGCAGGTGGCGAGCGTCGAGGTGCCGCCGTTCATGGCAATCCACTTCATCAATGCCTACGAGGAGACGCGCGAGGACGGGCAGGCTGCCGCGGTCGTCGTCGACTGCTGCGAGCACAACGGTGATCCCGCCATCGTCGAGACACTGTCAGTGGTCAGATCGACCTACTGGCTTGTTCGGCGAGCGTTCTGACGAGAGTGTCGTACTTGCAGGAGCTACAGAGAGGTACTACGGTGAAACCATTCACTGTTCTGCCTGGCGCGGCGGCAGGATATGACCCTACAGTCAGATCGTTCAGACAAGGAGTGTTGCCTGACGCAGGTCAGTACTGCATGCACCATGAGCCTGTGGCCGTTGTTCGACACGTACCTGTGAAATTGAGCAAGGGCACTCCTCCACAGATTTTTCTTTTTTAAATACTCTAGAATTTTGATACTGTGTTCCTGGTGTGTCGGTAGGGTTGGCCGGTTCAGGATACCGCTGGATGGCACCCCGTTCGGCGAGCTGGAGTCGGCGCTGGACCCGGATGAGCACGGCCGGGGCATGGACATGTGCAGCATCAACCCAGCCTACCTCGGCAAGAAGTACCGCTACGCCTACGCCTGCGGCGCGCGACGGCCGTGCAACTTCCCCAACACTATCACCAAGATTGACCTCGTGGAGAAGAAGGCCAAGAACTGGCACGAGGAGGGCGCCGTGCCGTCGGAGCCATTCTTTGTGGCCAAGCCGGGAGCAACTGACGAAGACGACGGTCAGTTCATTTTCCATATGTTTGATGATTCGTTCATAGCTTTGACCAAAATTCATGCAACACATTTCGAACAGGCTAACTTAAGTTTTTTGACTGGCTATAATAAATCTGTATAGGAGTTATCTTGTCGATCGTGAGCACCGCCGAGGGTGATGGATATGTGCTCGTGCTGGACGCCATGTCGTTCGAAGAGGTTGCGCGCGTGAGGTTCCCCTACGGCCTGCCCTACGGCTTCCACGGTTGTTGGATACCTGAGAAGATTTGAAAAGATTGTTATGTAGACCATAACTAATTAATTATAATAAACAAAGTATTAGCTTCAGCACATGACCACGGTTTTTAGCCATCACATATTTTTCTTTTTCTTTTTCTTTTTCTTTTTCTTTTTTATATCTAAGATGTATCTATTTAAAAGGATATTTCTATTAAAATGCTACTAATTGATACATACCATTTTACTTAAGAATTTGCTCGTTCTCAATCGACTGAGAACTTGCTTGTCTCAGTCGAATCGGTGTCCACCCGTTAAACAGAAGCATCCAACACACGAGTGTAGCCTAGGCGTTGGCACTGGCTCCACAGTCAAAAAACCAGCAACTTGTTCAGCACAGATTCGCGAGCTCCATGTGTGGCAGCTAGAAAATTTTGTTTTAGGCAACCGATTCCCCTGCACCGTTGAGCGGTCTGCCCCGGTGTATATCCTGTCACGTTAAAATTCAAGCCATTGACGGACACCCTCTCCCTTTCCTTGTCCCAATCTGTGAAAGGCATCAGCCTACAGGTAGCAGCAATGGGTTTGTCAATCACACCAAAACGCCGCTGTTTTCTGCACAGTTGCATGTTTACCATTTCCTTTGCAAGAAACAAAAAGGATAACGGCAGTAGCAACACTAGCTGGGCGCCTGGGCCATCGCGGAAAGAGAACCCCACAAACGCCAAATCTTCTGGAGCTAACGAGCAACAGGAGTGTCTGCTACAGTTATTACGTGGGTTCCATCCCTTTCCTATCACGACGAACGAACAAATAGAAACGCGAGTCGATCGGATGCATGCACGCCAAATTGTGTTAAAGCTAACCAGCCGAGTTCAGCAGCAGATCAAAACCAGCCGCCTAGCCAAACGAAGGAACAAAACGCACGCTGAATTCGTCCAGCACACCATGAATGCAGCAATCAACCTGAGTTTCTGTTTTCACTTGACCATTTCCGGCTTTCCGCACGCTGAGAAACAAGAGGGGCGATCCACGACAAAAATGCCTTGAACCGTGAACAGAGAAAAGCGGGTACGCATCGCCATCTAGCATCTCCGGCCGTGCGGCTCGGCGCATCGCCACAATGCCACAAACGTCAGTGCATCAAGAGACAAGTGCGGTGACTCGAATGGCGCCTGACATCTGCCTTAACTAGCTGACGCCGCGTCCACGTCGCAGGTAGGCCAAGGTGCCGCGTGAGAGCTGCCGGGCTGTGCCATACTCATGCGGAGGAAAATTTAAAATCGATGACAAATAAGGAACTTTAAATATTTTCATGACAAATAAAGAAACAAGTAAATTTTTAATGGGATAGAAGAAATTTTCAAAGAATAATGTCAGTAGCAACACTAGCTCGGCCCATCGCCGGAAAGAGAACGCCACAAACGCCAAACGTTATGGCGCTAACGAGCAACAGGGGTCGCCCGAGTATACACGTCTCGTCTATGGCGGCGCACGGCTTTACGATGCAGTCCAGTCAGTGTCTATGACAGTCTGTCGGCTCCCTACCGCAGAAATCTGAAAACCTCAGAACGGTGCTCAACTTCTTTGTACAAGCTTCAGCTCGGGGACCGGCAACAAGAAGCGAAGTGTGGCATTCTACTGAAAAGGGAAAATTGCTGCTATTGTATGCGTTTTGATGTCTGTATCTCTCTCTCCCCCTCCCCCTTCACGTATGAATTGTCACCCTGCTCATGTATGCGCTTAATGAAATGAAAAGGTGTGAGATACTCTCTCCGAATTACTAAAAAAAATGGAAAATTTTAGTAGAAGTCAAGGCTCATCCCAGTCGTTCAGCACACTGATATTTAGGAACACAGAAGGATAACCAAACGTGGTAGAATCTAGTAGCAACCAAATTTCATCGATTTGTCAATTCTCTTTCGTTTACACAGGTTAAGGACAGGGGATAGCACGTCACCCTAAACGCAGTAAGTTATGGACTGTCTTCCACTATTCCCTCCGTTTACGTTCTGGAATCGGGTGGGGAAACAAGGGCCTGACCGACAATGTAAAAAAAACACCACTACCCCTAATAACTCTATCCGTCCAGGGGGTTCCATTGTCCTACCCTACTCTTCTTCCATGTTAATGTTAGGCCTCCTGTGCCTCGAGGAACATGTTGAAGTCAGCGGACATGATGAAACCTACCAAATTTTCCTCGGTCGCTCCAGATATCAGATCCAGAAGCACAGCATGGGCATCTCCCTGATCTAGTTACGGACAATCTAAAGAGCATAGTAATGTCGATATCTCTAATCTAACTCCTTTTAGTAGGGTTCTGTAGTTTTATCGGGTTTGTGCACCTTGAGAGAGCTGTGTGCGGAGTTTGTGTTAAATGCAATACTGCTTTTGTGATCAGTACTGCCATGGGTTGGTATTCCCACCTGATTTGCGCATGGAACTTGTTTTTGAACTCTGCAATAAAAAAGAAAGATGGAAAGATGTTTAGGTTGCAGAAGTTTGAACACGTCCACAAGGTACACAGGTGGCCTGACTCACAGATTTAAGTTTCAGTTTCCCTCTGATCCGATTCTTTTGAGGTTTCAGTTTGTAAATCCGAACCCACCAGTGATGGGTTGTGAAAACCTGCACCAGCAGCAAGTGAGCACATGGTATGAACATTTCGAACAACAGAACTTTACATAAGAAAAATGAAGGTACTCCACCTCCTCAAAATGTGTCAGTTTAAAATGTTTCTTTCCTATTTCACATCTTCTCACTCTATCAAAGCCCTTAACACGGGTCTCAGAAAATCTGTGAAGCAAAAAAATGTCAAAGATAATTCCATAGTTGTGCCAACTGATCAGGGAATAGTTGTGCCAACTGATGACCATGTGTTACAGACCTGTAATAGCAAAGCTTGTACAGAAGGCAGTTCAGCATCTTTGGAGTACCATGAGCATCAACACGATAGTAGCCATCACTCTATAGAATAAGACAAACACAAAAAATCTCGAATGATTTGAAACTTCATATATTTGACACGTTACTATTCCGACACGTTACTATTCCGAAGGTATGCGAGGCAAAAGAAAACAGAATGTGCAGCACAACAAAATAATTTTGGAAGGAATTGCAAAAGGCAAGTAAACTCACAAGGTAATCTGCTTCCTTTATGTGAGGGAATACACCACCTCCTATTTGAACCATCCAATGGAACTTATTAATATCATCTGTTGGGTATGGAACAAGCCCTGAAAATAGTCACCAGGTGATGAGCATGGCAACACTTGTTTAAGACAATTTTTATGTTTCAAGATCCAAACGGCATCAACCTCCAAAGACAACAAGCACATATTTGACATCTAAGGACTTGAAGATCTCCCATGCTGCTTTTTCTGGGGACGACATTGCTGTCCCAACTGTTGCTATGTGTGTGTTGTTCCATGTATTGTTGTCTACAATCACAGTCCTGTTGGCCATTGCAGTTGTTTGATAACCATAGTCCCACCAAGATGCAACCTGCCATAATCAGCACCATCTTGTTGTCAGAATAACACTGCCACTGTAAGAAAAAGGGAGGGAAAGAAGCAATAATACATACCTTATCATCTACTTCTGTGTTATGTCGCAGCCATGCATAAGCTTCACGGAAATCATCAAAAACATGCACCCCATCATGTGAACGAGATGTCACAACAATTGAGGGTTCTGAGTATACTTCAGCTGCGGCCCACACACAATGGACCTGAAAATATGTCATCAATGACTAATAATCTTCATTTAACGAGAATGTAGTTTCCAGAGACAAGTTTCCATACCACATAAAAGCCACAAAGTACAATGAGCGACATTATAGCCACAGCAGATGGTCCACAAGGCAGTACTAAAAGCTTTGGTTCCCTTGTTGGGTCAACAGGAGAACTTCCCTCTGAGTCTTGATCCTTCTTCCTACTCTCCTTAGATGGTTTTTGCTTTGTAACTGTTTCTGATTTTACGCTTGTCTTACTCTGGTTTTTTGTTGAGTTGGCAGGAGCACTAGAGGTCTCGTCTCCTGCCTTGAGTTCGATAGAACATCAAATATGTCAGCAAAAAACTTGGAAACTCTACATAATGGGCCAAAAAAATAGTGGCAGAGCATTTATACCGTGGAAGAGTCATCATCAGATGATGGACGCTGAAATTTCATCGAACGTGTAAGGACCTTGAAAGCTTCAGACAGTGCAATCCCAGACAAAATGCATGCAGCAGGAGCAAGCACAAGCATAAGTCGGACCTACATATTTAGTAATCAGTATCAATTAATAAATAAAGAAGCACAGTTCTGCAGTCTGCAAATGTTCCATAATGATGGCTTACCATTACTCCAGAGAAATACACTGAGGTAGCCAAGTATAATACCAAAAATGAGCTTGCATCAGATAAGGGTAAGAAGCATGCCTACAAATTGTGTTAACACCAACAGCTAAAAGATTAGAACGATGGGAGCTAACCTGCCTTTTCTAACAGGAAAAAAAAAATACTTACTATGATCCCAGCAGGAACTAAGAAGGCTAGGACATTGATAGCCATAAAATAAGACGGCCAGGTTGGTTGTTGGTGTTCGCTCACACTAGCAATTATAGGGATATACTTGCTTGCATAGGTTCTGTCAGGAGCAAAGAGGCAGAGGGGAAAAGAGGACAAACGGTCAAGGCCTAATCCAATATAGAAAAGGAAGAGAAACATGTACCAATCATGTAATGAAAGCTGATGGCAAAGGTTTAACATTAAGAAAACAAGCGATATATGAAAGAAATTCTCATAAAACAAAGACATATGGCCTGATTTTAGCATATCCAACTAATATAGGAATAACCCTCTCAATATGTTGCATTCTGCAGAAATGTGATATTAAAAAATCTACTATCTCAGAAATTACATATACCACAAATAAGGAAAGAGGAAGTCATTGGGGCTGTCAATATTGATAATGTGCATTTACAATACGATCAGCAAAATGCAATATTAAAGGAAAAACACAAGATATATTATATTCAGCACACTGCAGAAGGAGATCAAAGAGAAACTTGCTGTACAAATTCAATGCATTGTGCAACATAGAAAGAGGCACGCTCCATTTATGTACATGAAAGTACTTTGAAGTTTGAACTGCAATAGCATACACTGTTCATTATTGTATTACCATTGCCATGTTTCTAAAACTTAAGCTAAGGCTTAAATTTGAATACACTGTTCCCCTCTAATAAAGTACCAGCTTTTATTGAAATTTCTCAGCAGATTCTGTTGCAACCATGTTTAACAAGCAAGATTAGGCCGCCTACTAGGCGTTTCTAGTTCACGATTAAGCTGAATATCTATAAAAAAAATTCTAGAAAAAGTAGCTGCCCACATCCATCTACACAAGATACATGACATCAGCCAATTTCGCTATGCACTAATGAATATGTACATGCCTCCACGTTCTTCAGCTGCCAGAAAGAAAGCGGACGAAAAGCGTCGATTTCGAACATCGCGGTGCCTAGTTCAATAAATGCATCGCTTAAATTTCATATAGAAGACGCTTTTAAACTGGTTGCAACTAAACTAAACTATTTTAGACCTAACTGCACATTTGCTAGAGCAACTGGCTATTTCATTATGACAGGAGATTATGTTAAAGCGTGTGAAAAATTTTCAAATTCTTACTTCTTAATTAATATAATGAAGGATAACTGTCCTGCCAGTTCCAGCAAAAAATCAAGTGCTTGGAACTTCTTTATTTTCAATCAATCACCTCAAGTTCTCAACCCATATATGATGGTGATGGGAAAATAAGCTATTTTTCACATAATTAAAAACATAGCAAAAATCATGGTTAAATCCTATCAGGCTATCAAGCATATGACGATGTCACAAAACAGTTGCGTTTAGAAACTGTTACTTTCCCTACCAAAAGGATACCAGTAAAAGTAGTAAGCCTACCCCGGCGAGTTTAAAAACAATGTGTTCATCTGTTCCTAGTGACCAAATCTGAGAGCTTAGTTTGTTTGTAATAGAGATGAGAACTTACGGGTCAAGAAGACTCAAACTGCGACCGCTCCAACCTTTTGTCGGGCTCGATGCCACCAAAGCGACAAGTATCGCTGCTACAGCAAAACAAACAGCCCTGCAGGGTTCATATTGTTAGATTAGCTAAGTGGAACGGTAGCAATTCAGCTAAAATCAATGAATGGTTCCATAGTTTTGGCATCTGAGGAAAAAAAATTCTTTGCTCAAACGTAAGAACTATTAAGAGGTAGACACTTACAAACCAACTGTTATAACAAATGTCATGGCCACTTTGAACAGCCGAGGAGTTAAAAGTCCTTTAATGTAATAAACTAGAGCAACCACATGGAGAATTATAAACACCTGCAATAGAAATGTGCCAGAGGAGAGGAGATGGGGCATTAGCATGCTGCTAAAATTGTAGTGAACACACAAAACAAAGGGGGGAATTTGGAACTTGTGTGCTGGTACACTATCCTTGGACATACCAGAAATGATGCAAAATGTTCTGATGTCAGTACTGAGTTAAAACCAACAACAGGTACCAATGCTGCCAGAAGTGTACCAAGCACAACCTGCATAGTTTATATTGTTATGACAAATAAATCTTTGACTATGTATAGATATCAATTTGATATGGCACCAGACATACAGACTTACAAGGGGAGCATATGCAATATAAAGTCGTGAAGAGTAACGACCAGTAACAATACACAAGAGAACATGCATCGGAATAAGGTTGATAATGAATGTGTAGCCTCCCCAAGAACAAACCTGACAGAGGAAATACAGTCAGCATAGTACGGAGACATATCTATGGTAATTACTACAGATATGAGAAAATGAGATAATTTACCATGTAGAAGTATGAAAGAGCATTAAGTGTTGCATAAAAGAGTGATCCAGTATTTAGAGTCTGCAAAAACATGTCATGCATGTCAAAGGTAATAAAGAAATGCTTTCAGAAAGAATTAAAAAAGGGAACAAAGAGAATGAATAACTTATATGCTGTATACCTTTACATACAGATAAAACGTGAATATTAAAGCAAATATTGCTACTGCTTCATTATCATAGCTGCCAGCAACAGATCTTGAGATGTAAGAGGGAACCTGCATGTTGGTAACGAGTGATAAGTAGGTTCTTGATTAAGTCGCAAATACAAAGTTGGGTGAAAGGATATGCTATTACACGTCTCGAAAGATTTTAGTCAATTAGAAGACCTTGCATTCTTCTTAAACAAATACCCCAACAAATCAAGATCATCTAGAATTTATCAATGAAAGTCGATATAGCCCTCCAAAAAAAAAGGAAGTCGATATCAGATATCATCATTCATTAATCATCAGTGGGATCCATTTCCCTGACATTGAGATACAACACTTTCACTTCTAATAACTGCTCCAGCCTGTTCTACTAACTAACATTTAAACAAGATGTTTTGCTTCATGAGCTTTCCCTCATGCTCCCAATTCGGTCCTTTGAATTCATTTAAGAAAAGATAATTTTCGAATCTTCGGAAGAAAAGGGGGAACAACCCTATTTCAGTTATATCAGATATGCAAGACTATTTTGGTAAGCAACACTTCACTTTACTAGAGCATCTTCTTCGAAAAGCTTAAGACATGTAATCCCAGGGGAAAGTCAAACCCCAAAACATTCTTATCAAAAGTAAGGAATGGGAGAAATAAAGTGTCAAAGATTTCAGTTCAACATGGAAGATTCAGAAAATTGTCAAAGCTATCATATCAATTTGCCCCATTATTCACTCCATCCATAAAAGAAGGAAGAAAACTTGGCTTTCATAACAAGCTATCAAAATGATATAAGACGGATATACATATCAACGGTTAGACAGTTACCATCGCGAGCATAGCAGCTGCCATCAAACCAGCTCCAGGGCCCTTCGCTTCCTGGAAGGACAATATGGTAATTAGATAATTGCAGTAATCAAATCAGTGTAAGAGTGCTTTTATGCTAAGGAAACAACCTTTGTCAACAAGTAAGTTGCCCAGGAAGCATTTGCTGAGAAAATTGGAGCAGTGAACACGCAGACAGTCTCCACCGACAAAGGAATGTTTAGAGAGTTTAGCAACCTAAGCCAACCAAAAGACAGGAGTCAGTGTCAGTGTCAGTGTATTGTGCCTCGGCCATGCAACAGTTTACATACCACCATATTGTGCCAGCAGTCAGTGTCAAACCAGGATAGATAGTGCCACCAATAACACGCCCAAGAGGATACCTAAATGCAAGAAACAGTGAGAAATACAAACAATGACAAAAGGAAGGATAGATTCACATGCCCTTGGAATCATACCATGTCCTATCATCGAACCAGTTCCAAAATTCATAGATTCCATTCTTTGTCAAAAACTGAAACAAGACAGGAAACATAATTGTTACTAAGGCTACATTCACACTGCACATTTTGTTCTTGCTGCTTTTGAAACATGTTGAGTCGTTGGCACAGTAATAAGAAAATCAAATATACTTAAAAGAAACATCTCAATCATTCCTCAGAAAGATCTGGTAGTAGCTCACTACATGCTCATGTCATCATAAGTTATACTATATATTCATCCACTATCCCAGACAAAAAATTCACTAAGCCCTTAACTTGTACGTAGAAGAGAATAACAGCATTTGCATCCCCAGAAACGAGTTCGATGCCAAATACGTTCAAAAGTCATTCCCATAAATTGTGAACAAACATAGCAGGCTGCGTTCTGCAGAAACTAACCTGAGTGGCGCGGTAGTTAAAGTACGGATCAAACTCGTGGATGACGCTCTCATACTTGATCACCTGTCGCACACAAGATACGGGTGAGACAAGCATTGTTTCGCAAAACCCTAGTCCAATCCAAAATTTTGCGGTGCGGGAAGATCTTACGGAGAAGAGGCGGATCGAGAAGGCGAGGACGCCGATGAGGAGGAGAGCGAAGGCGCAGAGGACTCCTCCTACGGCGTTCCTGAAGCGACCGCCGCCGCCTACGCCACTCCCGCGCGCCGCCGTAGACGGCTGGGGCTCCGCCATTGCGCCAGAAAAGCAGAGCTTTGGGACGGCGAAAGGAGAGGCGCGTGGGGACTGCGGAAGGGCGGAGGTAGTTGTTACCAAAACTACAGCCATTAATGGAGCTGTTGCATTAACCTACCACCGTTAATGGAGCTGGCCATTAACCCACTTCATCAATGGAGACGCGCTGGGACGGGCAGCAAGAGGCAAGTGCAGTGAATGTGCCAAACTGGCTGACGCCGCGTCGCAGTCGCAGGCAGGCCAAGGTGCCGCGTGAGAGCTGCCGGGCTGTGCCAGGTCGAAATTCGTCGAATCATCGCAGGAGCAAACCCATATCATTCGGCCGGAGAGCACCGCTCTTGAGAAGGTCTTCATCGCGTCCCTGGCGTTTATTTTGAGCTTCTCGGGCTCCCGTCCACAGAAATCTGAACCTCAGAACGGTGCTCACTTCTCTATACAAGCTTCAGCTCGGGGACCGGCAACAAGAAGCGAAATGTGACATTCTACTGAAAAGGAAAAGCGAAATGTGACATGTCATGCGCTTAATGAAAAGGTGAGATACTCTCCCCCCGAATTACTTAAAAAAATGGAAATTAACTGCGTTGCTGCATGATCCCACTCGTTCAGCACACTGATACTATTTAGGAACACAGAAGGATAACCAAACGCGGTAGAATCTAGCAGCAAGTAGCAACCATATTTGATCAATTTGTCGATTCTCTTTGGTTTACACAGGGAAAGGACGGGGGATAGCACGTCGCCTCAAAAGTAACAAGTTATAGAGCAATATGAACTTTACACAATTATCACGCGAAAACTGCCCTCAACTACGTCAGGGGGTTCCATTGTCCTACTCCTACTCTTCTTCCATGCCGTCAACATCGTCATCATCTTGCATGATCTTCATCTTCTTAACCGCCTGTGCCGCCTCACGGTTAATAGCCCCACTGGGAACCTGGATCAGGATATCAGACTTCTGGCCTGTTTGCGGGTTCACCAGACCTCCGTTCCTTTCCACCCTGTAGGTCAGCTCTTCCTTGTTCTGTGTCGCATCGATGTACACGGTCGAGTTCTCATCGATCTCTTCCTTGATCAACATCTTGGACAGCTCGGTCACCACCCTCTTCTCAATCCATCTCCTGATTGGCCTTGCACCATATACCTGTTAATCCACAAAGAAACCACAAGTCAGAATCCAGGACGTAGACCCACCAGAACATGATGTTTGGGTCGATAAATGTTTTGTAAATAAATGGATGCTTGATGACATACCGGATCATAGGAGAGCGACAAGATCACGTCCAAGGCAGCATCAGTCACAGCTAACGCGACGCCCCTTTCAGCAAGACGAACGGCCACATCTTTCATCTGCTGCCGAGCAACCTTCCTCAGTTGCTCGTGTGACAGGGGGTGGAAGATCACAATCTCATCCAGACGGTTGAGCAGCTCAGGCCGGAAATGCTTCCTCACCTGTAGATGAACCAGATGAATTGAGTATTGTTGAAACATTGCATAATGACAGCAGCCGTAAAAGATTTCATGTGTTGTATCACCACATACCTCCAGCATAACCAGATCACGAGCTGCCTTCATTGAGTTGTTGCCAACCATCCCAGCCAGAAGGTGCTCGGCGCCAAGGTTTGAGGTCATGATGATCACCGTGTTCCTGAAGTCTACTGTCCTGCCTTGACCATCAGTTAACCTCCCATCATCCAGAACCTGAAGCAAAGTGTTGAACACAGCTACATGTGCCTTCTCAACCTCATCAAAGAGGATGACACTATAGGGCCTCCTCCTCACTTGTTCTGTCAATTGCCCTCCTTCCTCGTGGCCAACATATCTACAATTCAGAACCGAATTGCAAACATCAGAACCTGCAGCCAGTAATTTAAACCCAAAAATACTATGAACGCAGGTATATCATACTTACCCTGGAGGTGCCCCAATTAGCCGAGCAACTGAGTGCTGCTCCATATATTCAGACATGTCAATGCGGACAAGCAGGTTCTCATCATCAAACAGCTGCTCCGCAAGAGCCTTGGCAAGCTCAGTTTTGCCAACGCCGGTCGGTCCAAGGAAAAGGAATGAACCAGTAGGCTGTTGTGGACGTCCAAGACCAGCCCTGGACCTCAGAACAGCCTCTGCAACAGCATTGACGGCTTCTTGCTGTCCAACGACTCTCTGATGCAGCCTATCAGCCAGCCCAACCAACCTCTCCTTATCATTCTGTCCAAGTCTTGTCACTGGAATACCAGTCCAGCGGCTCACCACCTATGCACATACACAACAAAATGCTTAATACATTGCTCCACATGTATGAATGGAAGAAAGATACCAAACTGAAATTGCCTGTAACACACATACCTCAGCAATTTGGTCCGGCCCGACGGTCTCAGTGAGCATCAAGTTCTCTCCAGTCTCGTTCTCAAGCTTGGCAATTGCAACATCAATCTCCTGGAGAGCTCCGTACTTGATGTCCGCCACACGTGCCAAATCCATCCTACGCTCGGCCTCCTGGAGGCTGAACTGCATTTCTTCGCGGCGCTGCTTCAGCTTCCTAATCTCATCGATCCTCTCCTTCTCTTTGCGATACTTCATCTGCAGCGGCTGCAGCTTATCCCTGAGATCGTCCAATTCTTTCCTGACCTCGACCAGCCGGGCTTTGCTGGCCTTGTCCTTCTCTTTCTCGAGCGCATGGAGCTCGACCTCAAGGTGAATCCTCTTCCTCTCCAGGTTATCAATCGCCTCCGGCTGGCTGTCGAGCTGCACCCTCACATTTGCGCAGGCCTCGTCGACCAGGTCAATCGCTTTATCAGGCAGGTGGCGACCTGTACAGAATAACAAAATCACCAATTAGAGCTCAGCAGCAACGCCACACAATTGCAATGAAAAATTGACAATTACCGTATCTGAAATTGAATTAGACATACACAGAAATTAAGACGGAATCAGCTAGGACACTTACCCATGATGTACCTCGACGAGAGCTGCGCGGCGACGACGAGGGCACGGTCCTGGATCCTGACACCATGGTGGCCCTCGTACTTCTCCTTTAGACCTCTCAGGATGCTGACCGTGTCGGCGACGCTGGGCTCGGCCACGTACACCTGCTGGAACCGCCTCTCGAACGCGGCATCCTTCTCGACATACTTGCGGTACTCCTCGAGCGTCGTGGCTCCAATGCACCTGAGCTGACCCCTGGCGAGCATCGGCTTGAACAGATTGGCGGCATCCATGGACCCCTCCGTCCTCCCGGCGCCGAGCACGAGGTGTATCTCGTCGATGAACAGGATCACCTTCCCTTGGGCCTCCTCCACCTCCTTGAGCACGGCCTTGAGCCGCTCCTCGAACTCGCCGCGGTACTTGGCGCCGGCGACGAGCGCGCCCATGTCAAGGGCGACGAGGCGCACGTCGAGGAGGTTGCTCGGGACGTCGCCGCGCACGATCCGCTGCGCGAGGCCCTCCACGACGGCGGTCTTGCCCACGCCGGGCTCGCCGATGAGGACGGGGTTGTTCTTCGTGCGCCGCGACAGGATCCGCACCACGCGCCGGATCTCCTCGTCGCGGCCGATGACCGGGTCGAGCTTGCCCGCCACCTCGACGAGGTCGCGGCCGTACGTCTTGAGCGCCTGGGAGCTGGCGTCGCCCGAGGCGGACTCGACGCGTCGGTTGTCGCCGCCGCGGAGCTTGTCGACCTCGGCCTTCACCCGCGACGCGGCGACGCCGGCCTCCTTGAGCGCGTCGGAGACCTGAGGGTCCTCGAGGAGGCCGACGAGCAGCTGGTCGACGGCTAAGTGGGAGTCCCCGCGCGCCTTCTGCGCGGACTGCGCGCGGCGGAGGACCTTCACCAGCGCGGTGGAAGCCGGGACGGTGTCCGGCGGCGGCGACTGCGAGGGCATCCTCTTGAGCGCTGCGGCCACCACGCGCTCGAAGGATTCGGCGGCGGAGGTGTCGTTCCCACCGGACGCGTGGGCAATGGCCTGGCGGAGCACGCTGGACTTGTCCGCGGCCAGCGCCGCGGCGAGGTGCAGCGGCGTGAGCTGCGCGTGGCCGGCGTCCGACGCCATCTCGTGCGCCGCCGCCAGCGCCTCGTTGGTCTTGTGCGTGAACTTGTCGGGATTCATCGCTACCTTGTGCTACTGCCCAATCTACAGGCTAGAACAAGCAGTGGTGATGGCGATTCGTGAGGTGTTCGTCGAAATCCTCTCTTCGATTCGATCAGCGTATGCGTTTATTTGGTGCAGGAGATTAGACGAGATGGATTATAAGAGGCAGGAATTGAAAGTTCGTCGTGATTCTCGAATGGCGTGGAAGCAGGAGAGGAAGACGGTGCCGGGAACTGGAAGGCTCGAGAGAGTTCCCGATACTCAACGGTTCGCGGAAAACTAGGTTTTCCCTTCTTTCAGATGAACGGCTGCGATGGTTATGACTTTGCAAAGAGTGCGTGCGATGCGTGACGCGTGTCTCCAGGTTTCAACAGTCGATTGTTCGTTCCAGAATTTCCTTTCGTTTCCAACGACATGGACGACTCTAGTTTTCAAACGCAGTTGAGGTCAAAAAAAAGTTTCCAACGCAGTTGAAACTGAAACGCGTTATTTTAGGCCATTTAAGTTTTGAGATAAAGCTTAGGCGACCTTTTTTTTTGCGAGGGAATTTAGGCCACTTTTGAAATACAGGAATTTTACTTTCACAGAAAATAATTTAATTCAATTTCTCAAGAAAAACGCAAGATTCAGGTAAAATTGCCACAATCCAAAAGGAGCCCTAAGTTTGATAATAAATTTATACTACCTCTATTTTTTTTTATTGTAGGTGCCTTAAGCTGATTGCAGTGCAAATCCCTGTCTGAAAAGTCGATAAAAAGAAATACGGAGGGAGTAACTGGTTAGTGCTGCCATGGTTTTGACTTTGCATAAATACTTTTCTTTTGCGATAGCACGACATACAATTACAGATAAAAATTGCCATAGAATGACATCAACTACGCAGACTGGCATAACTTTGTGACAGTGAACCATTTCATCACATATTTCAATCACAACGTAGATTTCGCGAACTAGAACCGTGCTAAATTCACGGTAAACTTGCTTAGAACTGGCTTAGTCAAATGCAATTCAGATCCAAGGAAGACTTTGGGCACGGAGCATGTAGTAAGCAAACAGCAAAATTGCTTACTACATGCTCACCACACGTCTGGCCGTCTCACACTTGGTTCCCACAGACAGCTAAAAAAATCAAGCCTTCACTCCATAACCTAGCACAAATAATGTTAGGCCTCCTGTGCCTCGAGGAACATGTTGAAGTCAGCGGACATGAAAAAACCTACCAAAATTTTCCTCAGTCGCTCCAGATGTCAGAACCAGAAGCACAGCATGGCATCTCCCTGATCTAATTACGGACAATAAAAAAGAACACAGTAATGTTGATATCTCTAATCTAACTCCTTGTAGTGGGTTCTGTAGTTTTCTCGGGTTTGTGCACCTTCAGGGAGCCGTATGCGGAGTTTGTGTTAAAAGCAATACTGCTTTTGTGATCATTACTGCCATGGGTTGGTTTTCCCACCTGATTTGCCCTTGGAACTTGTTTTTGAACTCTGCAATAAAAAAGAAAGATAGAAAGATGTTTAGGTTGCAGAAGTTTGAACACCGTCCACAAGGTAGACAGGTGGCCTGACTCACAGATTTCAATTTCAGTTTCCCTCTGACCCGATTCTTTTGAGGTTTCAGTTTGTAAATCCGAACCATCCAGTGGTGGGTTGTGAAAACCTGCATCAGCAGCAAGTGAGCACATGGAATGAATATTTCGAACAAATCTTAACATAAGAAAAATGAGCAAAGGTACTCCACCTCCTCAAAATGTGTCAGTTTAAAATGTTTCTTTCCTATTTCGTATCTTCTCACTCTATCAAAGCCCTTACCATCGGTCTCAGCAAATCTGTGAACCAAAAAAATGTCAAAGATAATTCCATAGTTGTGCCAACTGATCAGTAAATAATAACTACTACCATGGGTTACAGACCTGTAATAGCAAAGCTTGTACATAAGGCAGTTCAGCATCGTTGGGGTACCATGAGCATCAACACGATAGTTGCCATCCCTCTATAGAATAAAACAAACAAAAAAAATCTCGAATGATTTGAAACTTCATATATTTGACACGTTACTATTCCTAAGGTAACGTATGCAAGGCAAAAGAAAACAGAAGTGCAGCACAACAAAATAATTTTGCAAGGAATTGCAAAAGGCAAGTAAACTCACAAGGTAATCTGCTTCCTTTATGTGAGGGAATACACCACCTCCTATTCGAACCATCCAAAGGAACTTATTAATATCATCACTTGGGTAACCAACAAGCCCTGAAAATAGTCACCAGGTGATGAGTATGGCACCACTTGTTTAAGACAATTTCTATGTTTCATGATCCAAAAGGCATCAACCTCCAAAGACAACAAGCACATATTTGACATCTAAGGAATTGAAGATCTCCCATGCTGCTTTTTCTGGGGACGACATTGCTGTCCCAACTGTTGCTATGTGTGTGTTGTTCCATGTATTGTTGTCTACAATCACAGTCCTGTTGGCCATTGCAGTTGTTTGATAACCATAGTCCCACCAAGATGCAACCTGCCATGATCAGCACCATGTTGCTGTCAGAATAACACTGCCACTAGAAAAAAAAAGGGGGGGGGGGGGGGGGGGGGGGGGGGGGTGGAGAAGAAGAAGCAATAATACATACCTTATCATCTACTTCTGTGTTATGTCGCAGCCATGCATAAGCTTCACGGAAATCATCAAAAACATGCAACCCATCATGTGAACGAGATGTCAGCACAATTGAGGGTGCTGAGTATGCTTCAGCTGCGGCCCACACACAATGGACCTGAAAATATGGCATCGATGACTGATAATCTTCATTTAACAAGAATGTAGTTTCCAGAGACAAGTTTCCATACCACATAAAAGCCACAAAGTACAATGAGCGACATTATAGCCACAGCAGATGGTCCACAAGGCAGTACTAAAAGCTTTGGTTCCCTTGTTGGGTCAACAGGAGAACTTCCCTCTGAGTCTTGATCCTTCTTCCTATTCTTCTTAGATGGTTTTTCCTTTGTAACTGTTTCTGATTTTACGCTTGTCTTACTCTGGTTTTTCGTTGAGTTGGCAGGAGCACTAGAGGTCTCGTCTCCTGCCTTGAGTACGATAGAGCATCAAACATGTCAGCAAAAAACTTGGAAACTACTCCCTCCGGTTTTAAATTGTTGACGTTTGACTTTTTTTGAGTTAGGTTTGACCATTCGTCTTCAAAATATTAGCTTAAATATGCAAAGTTTTAAGTTATATTTCGATTTCCTTTAGTGATGAAACTAATCATAACAAAATCTATGATAATTTTTAAATATGTTGAATAAGACAAATGGTCAAACGTAACTCAAAAATAGTCAAACGTCAACAATTTAAAACCGGAGGGAGTATACATAATGGGCCAAAAAAAAGTTGTGACAGAGAATTCATACCGTGGAAGAGCCATCATCAGATGATGGACGCTGAAATTTCATCGAACGTGTAAGGACCTTGAAAGCTTCAGACAGTGCAATCCCAGACAAAATGCATGCAGCGGGAGCAAGAACAAGCATAAGTCGGACCTACATATTTAGTAAATCAGTATCAATTAAAAAATAAAGCACAGTTCTGCAGTCTGCAAATGTTCCATAGTGATGGCTTACCATTACTCCAGAGAAATACACTGAGGTAGCCAAGTATAATACCAAAAATGAGCTTGCATCAGATAAGGGTAAGAAGCATGCCTACAAATTGTGTTAACACCAATCACTAAGAGATTAGAACGATGGGAACTAACCTGCCTTTTCTAACAGGAAAAAAAAAGAGAATACTTACTATGATCCCAGCAGGAACTAAGAAGGCTAGAACATTGATATCCATAAAATAAGAAGGCCAGGTTGGTGGTTGGTGTTCGCTCACACTAGCAATTATAGGGATATACTTGCTTGCATAGGTTCTGTCAGGAGCAAAGAGACAGAGGGGAAAAGAGGACAAACGGTCAAGGCCTAATCCAACATAGAAAAGGAAGAGAAACATGTACCAATCATGTAATGAAAGCTGATGGCACAGGTTTAACATTAATTGAAGAAAAAAAGCGATATATGAAAAAATTCTCATAGAAAACTGATGATTTTGGCAAATCCAAACTGATATTGAAATAACACTCTCAATATGTTGTGTTCTGAAGAAATGTGATATTAAAAGTCTACTATCTCAGAAATTACATATACCAAAAAAAAAGAAAAGAAAAGAGGAAATCATTGGGGCTGTCAATATTGATAATGTGCATTTACAATACGATCGGCAAAATGCAATATTCCACAATGAGATCAAAGAGAAACTTCTATATTTTTCAATCACCTCAAGTTCTCAACCCATATATGATGGTGATTGGAAAATAATATATTTTTCATATGATTAAAAACATAGAAAAAATAATGGTTAAACCCTATCAGGCTATCAGCCTATCACGCATATGATGATGTCACAAAACAGTTGCGTTTAGAAACTGTTACTTTCCCTACCAAAAGGGATACCAGTAAAAGTAGTAAGCTTACCCCAGGGAGTTTAAAAACAATTTGTGTTCATGTGCTCCTAGTGAACAAATCTGAGAGTTTAGTTTGTAATAGAGATGAGATCTGAGAACTTACGGGTCAAGAAGACTCAAACTGCGACCGCTCCAACCTTTTGTCGGGCTCGATGCCACCAAAGCGACAAGTATCGCTGCTACAGCAAAACAAACAGCCCTGCAGGGTTCATGTTGTTAGATTAAGTGGAACGGTAGCAATTTAGCAAAAATCAATGAACGGTTGCATTGTTTTGGCATCTGAGGAAAAACTTTTTCATTGCTCAAATGTAAGGACTATTAAGAGGTAGACACTTACAAACCAACTGTTATAACAAATGTCATGGCCACTTTGAACAGCCGAGGAGTTAAAAGTCCTTTGATGAAATAAACTAGAGCAACCACATGGAGAATTATAAACACCTGCAATAGAAATGTGGCAGAGGAGAGGGGAAGGGGCATTAGCATGCTGCTAAGATTGTAGTGAACACGAAAAAATTCGGGAAAATTGGAGCTTGTGTGCAGGTACACTATCCTTGGACATACCAGAAATGATGCAAAATGTTCTGATGTCAGTACTGAGTTAAAACCAACAACAGGTACCAATGCTGCCAGAAGTGTACCAAGCACAACCTGCATAGTTTATATTGTTATGACAAATAAATCTTTGACTATGTATAGACATCGATTTGATATGGCACCAGACATACAGACTTACAAGGGGAGCATATGCAATATAAAGTCGTGAAGAGTAACGACCAGTAACAATACACAAGACAACATGCATCGGAATAAGGTTGATAATGAATGTGTAGCCTCCCCAAGAACAGACCTGACAGAGGAAATACAGTAAGCATAGTATGGAGACATATCTATGGTAATTACTACAGATATGATAAAATGAGATAATTTACCATGTAGAAGTATGAAAGAGCATTAAGTGTTGCATAAAAGAGTGATCCAGTATTTAGAGTCTGCAAAAACATTTCATGCATGTTAAAAGTAATAATGAAATGCTTTCAGAAAGAAGAAAAAAAGGGAACAAAGAGAACGAATAACTTCTATGCTACATACCTTTACATACAGATAAAACGTGAATATTAAAGCAAATATTGCTACTGCTTCATTATCATAGCTACCAGCAACAGATCTTGAGATGTAAGAGGGGACCTGCATGTTGGTAACGAGTGATAAGTAGGTTCTTGATTAACAAATACAAAGTTTGGTCAAAGGATATGCCATTACACATCTCAAAAGATTTTAGTCAATTAGAAGACCTTGCATTCTTCTTAAACCAAGACCCCAACAAATCAAGATCATCTAGGATTTATCAAAGAAAGGCGATATCAGATATCATCTTTCATTAATCATCAGTGGGATCCATTTCCCTGACATTGAGATACAACACTTTCACTTCTAATAACTGCTCCAGCCTGTTGTACGAACTAACATTTTAACAAGATGTTTTGCTCCTTCAGCTTTCATTCATGCTCCCAATTCGGTCCTTCCAATTCTTTTAAGAAAAGATAACTTTCGTATCTTCAGAAGAAAAGGAGGAACAACCCTATTTCAGTTATATCAGATATGTAAAACTATTTTGATAAGCAACACTTCACTTTACTAGAGCATCTTCTTCAAAAAGCTTAAGACATGTAATCCAAGGGGAAAGTCAAACCCCAAAAACTTCTTATCAAAAGTAAATAATGGGAGAAATAAAGTGTCAAAGAATTCAGTTCTACACGGAAGATTCAGAAAATTGTCAAAGCTATCATATTAATTTGTCCCATTCTTCACTCCATCCATAAAAGAAGGGAGAAAACTTGGCTTTCATAACAAGCTATCAAAATGAAATAGAAGACGGATCTACATATCAACAGTTAGACAGTTACCATTGCGAGGATAGCAGCTGCCATCAAACCAGCTCCAGGGCCCTTCGCTTCCTGGAAGGAAAATATGATAATTAGATAACTGCAGTAATCAAATCAGTGTAAGAGCATGTGCTTTTATGCTAAGGAAACAACCTTTGTCAACAAGTAAGTAGCCCAGGAAGCATTTGCTGAGAAAATTGGAGCAGTGAACACGCAGACAGTCTCCACCGACAAAGGAATGTTTAGAGAGTTTAGCAACCTAAGCCAACCAAAAGACGAAGTCACACTAAAAGTAGTAAAAACATATCCATAATAAATATTAAATATGCCTTGGCCATGCAACAGTTTACGTACCACCATATTGTGCCAGCAGTCAGTGTCAAACCAGGATAGACAGTGCCACCAATAACACGCCCAAGAGGATACCTAAATGCAAGAAACAGTGAGAAATACAAACAATTACAAAAGGAAGGATAGATTCACATGCCCTTGGAAATCATACCATGTCCGATCATCAAACCAGTTCCAAAATTCATAGATTCCATTCTTTGACAAAAACTGAAACAAGACAGGAAATATAATTGTTACTCAGGCTACATTCACACTGCATATTTTGTCCATGCTGCTTTTGAAACATCTTTTGTCGTTGGCACAGTAATAAGCAAATTAAATATACTTAAAAGAAACATCTCAACCATTCATCCAAAAGATCTATATTCATCCACTATCCCAGACAAAAAATACTAAGCCCATAACTTGTACGTAGAAGAGAATAACAGCATTTGCATCCCCAGAAACGAGCTCGATGCCAAATACGTTCAAAAGTCATTCCCGTAAATTGTGAACAAACATAGCAGCTGCAAAACAAACCTGAGTGACGCGGTAGTTAAAGTAGGGATCGAACTCGTGGATTACGCTCTCATACTTGACCACCTGTCGCACACCAAGACACGGATGAGACAAGCATGGGTTCGCAAAACCCTAGTCCAATTTCCAATAGGATCCAAACTTTTGTGGTGCGGGAAGATCTTACGGAGAAGAGGCGGATCGAGAAGGCGAGGACACCGATGAGGAGGAGAGCGAAGGCGCAGAGAACTCCTCCCACGGCGTTCCTGAAGCGACCGCCGCCGCCGTCGCCCCTCCCGCGCGCCGCCGTAGACGACTGGGGCTCCGCCATTGCGCCAGAGAAGCAGAGCTTTGGAGCGGCGAAAGGAGAGGTGCGTGGGGAGGAGGTGCGTGGGGAGGAGGCGAGGTTTATTGGAGTTTTTCTTGTTTCGACCCTAACAGACACAGTTAATAGTTTGTCAGAATTGTCCCCGTTAAGGTAATTACCCATTTACCCACTGCCAGATTTTACTTCATTTCTGCTTACCCGTTAAGGTAGTACTCTCTCTACTTAGAAATATAGGGTACATCTAATTTTATTTTAAATCAAATTTTTTGAACTTTGACTAAAATAATATCTAAAAAACCGTAAAGATTGACAACATGAAAATACTTTTGCTGGATTCATCGTGAAATTAACTTTCATAATACATAATTACCTTACTTTGAAATAGTATATATTTTTAGATATTAGTGATCAAAGTTTAAAATTTTTGACTTAAGATAAAAATATATATACATTATATTTCTGGACAGAGACAGTATACAATACATAGTAAAACTCAAATGTATCGCCTTTGCAATAACATAAAAGAAATTTTCTATTTTTCTCAGATTCGAAAGTTTATATAAAATTCCTACAAATTACTACTAGTGCCTAAAACTGCTCTCGACATGGGAGTATTAACCTTTTAACACTATAGTGGGGAAAAAAAGCTTGTCATAATTACGACTAAGAGTAAAATGCACCAGCGGTCCTTAAACTATTTCAGGTGTGTCATTTAGGTCGACGAACTTTCAAAACGTACATCCAGGTCCTCAAACTATCAAAACCGTTCACCTGAGGTCCGTTGGCCAATTTTGGTTTTAGAAAAATACAATGAGACATCTGAGTTTCCATTATTCTCGCACACGACCCTGCTCACCATCCTAGTCCTACTGCTACTCGTCAGCGAGTGCAGCGACCAGCGGTCGTCCGTTGAACGATGGAAGCTCCACTGACTAGGGAGAACATCGAATAAAAATAGAGTCTTAGGATGCCATTGCGCTGCTCGCGAGGCACGCCGAGAAGCTAGTCGGCGCGCATGCCATCTTAGGCAGCTCGGTGCTGGTCACTTGCCTCGTAAACTTCCTCGGTGAAGAGCTGCTGACATCCCTGAGGGCGACGACAATGTGCTCGTGCATGCTACTGAGCGAGCTGCTAGGGTTGAGGGCACGTGTGGCGAGAAGAACGGGAAACTCAGGAGTCTTCTTGCCTTTTTCTAAACCCAAAATCGATCCATAGACCTCGGGTGAACGGTTTTGATAGTTTGAGGACTTGTATGTGCGTTTTGNTGTACGTTTTGAAAGTTCATGGACCTGAACGACACACTTGAAATAGTTTAGGTACCTCCGGTGCATTTAACTCTACGGCTAACATCTAATTTACCTAAACAAGACTTGAGTCGGCACATCTTAGGCCCTATTTGGAACAAAGGAATGAAAAACACAGGAATAGGAAAAAACACAGGAACAGAGAAAACAAAACACAGGAAAGGAAAAGGTGCCAAAACCGCAGGAATCCAAAACCGAGGAACGGAGAATTTGAGGTGTTTAGAATACAGGAATGATAAACACAGGAACTAAATGCATTACAACTAAATAAATTATTTATAAAGCCATCAATTATTATTGAATGCCCTTAAATCAAATTTCTAACATCTTGCCACCTTTTAACTACTCACTTTAAGGTAACTCATTCCTATATGTCATTTGCTAACACACCAAGCACTGAAGCAAGCATGCATGTACATAAACCCGCGTCAATTAGATTCAAAGTGGACATGTACTTTAGCTAATTAGGTTGTTTGCATGCACAGCCAACGCAATAGCAAAACAAAGGAAAGTTTCCTTTTAGCTCCAACCTCAGCGATTATTTCCTACGTTTTGTGAAGGAAGCCACTCCTTTCCTCTGGAAAGAAATTCACCATTCCTCCATTTCAAACACCAAGTTTAGGAAAATTTCCTTTGGAATGAGTTCCTTTAAAATTCCACTGTTCCAAACAAGCCCTTATTAGCTGCTCTCGATTGCGTCGCACGCAAATAAACATGGACGCAGAAACGAGCGGCACTTAAAACAACACCCTTCATTTGCAGTATACATCGTCCTACGGAAGTCCTCCTATTGAATCCTTCGAACAATTGAAAACCGCTCTGGAACCCATGTCATTCCAACATTACAATTCCATTCAGCCAGACAATCGCGTGATATGTGAAAGTTGCCTAGAGGGGGGGGGGGGGGGGGGGTGAATAGGCAATGCTAAAACTTCTGCAATTAAGACTTAATCAAACTGTCAATCCTGCCGGATAGTCCGGTACACTGCCGGATACTCCGGACCTGGAACCACCGGAGTATCCGGTACTCTACCGGACAGTCCGGTTCAGTGAATAAATCTGCGGAATTTGAAATCTACAGAGTTTCTAGCAATTCTACTTGAATCAAAAGACTTGTATAGATACTCTGAAGTGAATCTACACAATATATACGGAAGTAAACAAGTACACAAGTAGATCGAAGCAAATTAGCGATATATATAGGAAAGCAACAAGAACAAGTAAGAACAACAAGAACAAATGAATCAAGCACAAGTGACACACGATTTGTTCCCGAAGTTCAGGCCCACAAAGTGCCCTACGTCTCCGTTGAGGAGTCCACAAAGGACCGAGTCTCTTTCAACTCTTTTCCTCACTCAAGCGATCACAAAGATCAAGCTCGAGTTGCTCACTATCAATTCCTCTTGCGAGGAGGGCAATACAAACTTCCCGGAGCTTCACCACACGAATTGGGAGCTTCCGGGCAACCTCTAGCCGTCTAGGAGACAAGCTCCAAGAGTAACAAGTGCAAATCACCAAGATGAGGATGCCACAAGATGCTCTAGAGTGGAATGGATGCTAGGAACTCGAATCTTGACTCTCACACACTCTCTAGGATGGATCTCACGAATCTTTGCCTTGGGAGAGAGTGGAGAGGGAGAGTTTGAGCCTTGGGTCGTGTTCTAGCAAGTGGGCAAGAGAGAGTGACCGTTGGAGGTGAGGGGGTATATATATGGAGTCCCCCAAAAACGAACCGTTATGCTCAGGAAACGAACTGGCCGGAGTCTCCGGTAAACTGCCGGACACTCCGGTAGGTACTTGGTTCTGGCGAAGTTAGGGTTTGTCGGACAATCCGGCAGGTTGCCGGATAGTCCGGCCTGGGACTTGGTCTTGGCGAAGACTGTCTCCACCGGACAGTCCGGTAGAGTGCCGGACAGTCCGATGAGCCTGCACGGTTTGGTCAAAAAACCACCACTCACTCAAACTGATTTCTAAGAAATTTAGTATCACCCAAAAGGTTCTATGGCATCTGTGGATCAATGATTTGCACCCCTCTAGATAGTACGGCATTCCTACACTCAATTAAAATTAAAACGGTGCCAATAACGCCCATTGAGTGTATGTTGCCAATTTTCTTTGAATATTTTCAATGTAGCACTTCATTTGACATGTCTCATTCTCATTCTTGAGACCTAGCTGAACACATCTTCAATTGCGACATTAGTCCTTTTGGATTGTTTTGACGTCAATCACACAAAACAATAATTAGGGGCCTAGATGCACTTTCAATCTCCCCCTTTTTGGTGATTGATGTCAAAACAACCAAAACATACAAGGATCATATAATATTCAATAAAAACGAGATAGATAGAGAAAGCTCCCCCTAAATATGTGCATGAATTGAATTTCATGAAATTGGCCTCAACATGCCAAATGCACATATCATAAAGAAAAACATGAGAGCTCCCCCTAAAACCTTGCATGATCATCAACATAAATAACAAATGCAACACATGAGAGAGCAATTTAGGCAATCACATAACCTAGAATTAATAAAGACATAAGTCACCATTACATCCACATAGTCTCATGCATTAAACATAAATAAACTTAGTCTTACAATCACACACTTAGTTCATTACAAATAGATAAGCCTACAAGTCCATCACTAGATAACGATAGCGATACATATTTCTCCCCCTTTTTGGCATCACATCACCAAAAAAGAGAGAGAAACAAACGGGATCACTCGGAGTCGCCATCCTCCTCCTCCTCATCATCGTCCTCGTCCTCATCGTCGTCGCCTTCTTCTTCACCTTGGACATCTTCAACCTCGGTGTCCTCATCATCGCTGCCCACATGCCCCTCAGCAGTTGCTCTAGCTCCATGATAGGGTGCAAAGGGATCATCGCTGTCTGAGGAAGAAGGGAGATCAGGAAGCGGTGGAGGTGGAGTGTACTCAACATTAGAGCGAGAACAAAGACGCTGCTGATTTGCTGCAAAAGCAGCCCACTGAGCCCTTGACTCCTCTCTATGCTCTCTGATCTGGATAGCATTCTTGGTACACTTGTTGAAAATGAACTTGAGTGCACGAGTGATGAAAGAGGAAGATGAAGATCTCTTCCTACCACTTGGCTGAGAGGGAGCTGCAGCACGAGAAGAGGAGCCACCTGCTGAAGTAGAAGGAGTGGCCTTGGTGGACACTTTCCTCATCTTATAGGAAGGGTGAGGGGAGTCCTTGTGAAACTTGATCCCCGTGACCGTCTCAATCATCTTCATGATATAGGGAGCATAACCACAACTGCGGCTAGGGTCAACAGCAGTAGCATAAATCTGCCAGAAGATGAAGTCAAAGACACTAAACCCATCTGCTGCCTCTGGCTTGTCAGACATCCACCAGAGAAGATTTCTAGCCATGCCCATCACATTTGAGGAGTCACCAAACTTGGGGAGAAGGGTGAACCTGAAGAGGGAGTTGAGATACTTGTAAAAAGGCTTCATGCCATGTGTAGTCCCATACTCAATCACCCCATAGCGTCTGTGATACATGAAAGCAATCTCTCCATCACTGAGGTTCCTCTCACTCATAATGCTCACCTTCCCAGTATCCTCATCACCAAAGCCAAGAATCTCAGCAAACTGAGCATATGTCACTTGGAATGGGTGGCCCTCAGTCATCCACGAAATGACAGGCTCTTCTTGATTCTCATCATCAAGGTGATATGTGGCGTAAAACTGAGCGATCACCTCCACATTCCAAGGATAAGATAGGCCCATGATATGCATCATCCCCATGTCCCGGCACTTAGCAATGACTTGATTGAAGATTGGATCATTTTGCTTTGCCATATACTTCCAATCAATGCTCTTCATAGGGAGGATAGGGTTATTCTTGGGCTTGATCACATACATATACCAATCCCATTGAAAGTTTGAGTGGAAACGGTAATCACCATTCCTCGGATCCTTTTCATACTCAAAAGGATCCGCCCTGCGCAAGGCGGGCAAATTGTGCCTTCCCTTTGAGTAATCCGTACCTCTCCTTGGGGCATCCGTACCAATTTGGATAGGTGTGGACATCCGAGGGAACATGTTCTGAACCAAGGGCGGCGGCTCATTATTCACATTAGCTGGTGCCTTGCCCTTTCCTTTTCCTCTTTTTGCAGGAGCTCCACGGCTACTCCCTTCACCGGTCCTTTTGATGGGTTGCTTCGTGTTTTTTCTTGAAACGTCATCACCCTTCTTGGTGCGACCTCCGCGCTCCTCCATCTTCAAGAGAAAGCAGTGAAAGAGGTTTAGAAAAAAATAGAAGTGAAGGATGGAATCGAAGTGCAAGAGATAGGAGAAACCTTGAAGTATTAAGTTCTGTCGGAGTATCCGGCACTGTGACGGATAGTCCGGGGGCCGGACACTCCGGCACACTGTCGGACACTCCGGCAGACCCTAGTATTTCAAGAATTCGTCGAATCTCCAAAACTAGCCACAGGATTCCAACCAAACTTCTAGCATTGCTAAACAACCTCATATGCAAGATATTGACCGAAGGAAATCCACTAGAACTTCTCAATCGAAGAGATCGAAGAGAAAGGAGGGAGAGGTACCTTCAAGCCTTCCGGAGGAAAACTTGGGGGCACCGGAGTCTCCGACGATTGAAGGGCTTGGAAGTCTTCTTGGGAGTCGAAACACACTCCAAAACGTCCTTGGATCGAAGATTGGAGTGGAGGGAGAAGAGAGGGCGACGGACTGAAGAGAGACACGGTGAAAAAGAGAATGACTAGTTGGAGTCGGGATCAATCCCTTTTATACCGCGGTGAAACCTACCGGACTATCCGGCAAAGGGCCGGAGTATCCGGCGCCGGAGTGTCCGGTAACTCCAGGCACGGAGTATCCGGTAGGAAACCGGAGTCTCCGGCGACTCCAGGTGCGGATTGTCCGGTAAGGGACCGGAGTCTCCGCCGGGGGTTCTCCGTTGGAATGGCGAATTCGCCGGACAGTCCGGCTTACTACCGGATAGTCCGGTCCTTGACTTAGCCAGGAGAACAAAGGAGTTTTTCAAGAAGGTTTTCAAGGAGGTTGATTCGACGGATGGACTTATAGGAAAATTCTTGTTGCATGTGGTCAGTAAGCATTCAACAAATCATAACTATGACCCATATAACAAGATATGATCAAGCGATCAAGAATCAATCAAATAGCTTTGAAAATCACTCAAAAAGCTTCTAAAATTCATTTTGTTTCACAAATCCAAACAAATAGAGACAACAATCAGATGTGCAACATTCTACTCCACATTAGAAGAATCAAGGATATTCAATTCACTTCTAAGCTCGCAAAAGCGCTTCTCATCTAGAGGCTTGGTGAATATATCGGCAAGTTGGGCATCGGTTCTCACATAGCTAATCACTATATCCCCCTTGATAGCATGATCTCTCAAGAAGTGGTGCCGGATATCTATGTGCTTTGTTCTATTGTGATCAACGGGGTTATGTGCGATAGCTATGGCACTCTCATTGTCACATAGGAGAGGAACTTTGTTCATAGAGTAACCAAAGTCCTTTAGAGTTTGTCGCATCCAAAGCAATTGTGCACAACAACTACCGGCTGCAACATACTCCGCTTCGGCGGTGGAAAGGGCAACGGAATTTTGTTTCTTGGATGACCATGACACTAGGGACCTACCCAAGAATTGGCAAGTCCCGGATGTGCTCTTCCTATCCACCTTACATCCGGCGTAGTCGGCATCGGAATAGCCAACTAACTTGAACTTGGAGCCCTTTGGATACCAAAGCCCTAGGTTAGGAGTGTGAACCAAATATCGCAAGATTCTTTTAACGGCCACCATGTGGCACTCCTTAGGAGCGGATTGAAATCTTGCACATATGCACACACTAAGCATTATATCGGGCCTAGATGCACAAAGGTAAAGCAAAGAACCAATCATGGAGCGATATACCTTTTGATCCACGGCCTTGCCATTGTGATCAAGATCAAGATGTCCATTGGTCTTCATTGGAGTTTTGATGGGCTTGGCTTTGTCCATGTCAAACTTCTTGAGCATATCTTGAGTGTACTTAGCTTGACATATGAACGTGCCTTCCTTGAGTTGTTTAACTTGAAATCCTAGAAAGAACTTCAACTCTCCATCATGGACATCTCAAACTTCTTGACCATCATCTTGCTAAACTCTTCACAAAATGTTTGATTAGTAGAGCCAAATATAATGTCATCGACATATACTTGGCACACAAAGATATCATCATCAACATGTCTTGTGAAAAGAGTAGGATCAACTTCACCAATCTTGAATTGATTTGCACTAAGAAAACCCTTAAGGCATTCATACCATGCTCTAGGTGCTTGTTTAAGCCCATAGAGCGCCTTGTGGAGCTTAAAAACATGGTTAGGATACTTTGAGTCTTCAAAGCCCGGTGGTTGCTCCACATACACCTCTTCTTGTATTGGCCCATTCAAGAATGCACTTTTCACATCCATTTGATGAAGCTTAAAGCCATGGTGAGTAGCATAGGCAAGTAATATACGAATTGATTCAAGCCTAGCTACGGGAGCAAAGGTTTCACCAAAATCCAAACCTTCCACTTGTGAGTACCCTTTTGCAACAAGTCTTGCCTTGTTTCTTGTTACGACACCATGCTCATCTTGTTTGTTGCGGAACACCCATTTGGTGCCCACAACATTTTGCTTGGGTCTCTCCACCAATTGCCACACTTGGTTTCTTTCAAAGTTGTTCAACTCTTCTTGCATGGCCATCACCCAATCCGGATCCGCGAGTGCATCTTCTACTCTAAGTGACTCCAAAGAAGACACAAAAGAGTAAAGTTGACAAAAATTTGCAACTCGGGTTCTAGTGGTTACCCCTTTTTCGATATCACCAATGATGTTGTCGACGGGGTGATCTCTTTGTACACTTTGGCGTACTCTTGGGTGTAGCACTTGTCTTGTGTTAATCACTTCTTCTTCTTCTTCTTCTTCTTCTTCTTCTTGATCATCTTGTTCTTGATCATCACCATCACCATTTGGAGCTTGATCTTGGATGTGATCTTGATCTTGGTCGTCACCATGATCTTGAGCACTCCTTTGATCTTGCTCTTGTGTTGGTGGTGGTGTATTTTGTCGAGAAAGAGAAGGAGAAGGTTGAACTTGTTCAACTTGTGGTTCTTGTGGTCTTACATCACCTATGGCCATCCTTCCTATTGCCTCATGAGGAGCTCTTTATTACCTATCACATTTGGATCAACTTGCTCCACTTGAGAGCCATTAGTTTCATCAAACGTCACATCACGCGTGACCTCAACACAACCGGTGGTTTTGTTGAAGACACGGTATGCCAAGACATTCGATCCATATCCAAGCAAGAAACCCTCATCAACTTTTGGTGCAAACTTTGAGGACTTGGGTTTCTTGTTGAGAATAAAGCACTTGCTCCCAAAGACACGAAAGTAAGAGACATTAGGAACGTTACCAATGAGAAGCTCATAAGGTGTCTTCTTTAAGATTTGGTGAAGAAATAACCGGTTTGATGCATGGCAAGCGGTATTCACGGCTTCGGCCCAAAATCTATCCGAAGTCTTATACTCATCAAGCATTGTTCTTGCCATCTCAATGAGTGTGCGGTTCTTCCTCTCGGCCACCCCATTTTGTTGAGGGGAGTAGGGTGCCGAGAACTCATGCTTGATGCCTTCTTCATCAAGATATTCTTCAACTTGAGTGTTCTTGAATTCACTTCTATTATCACTCCTTATCTTCTTGACCTTCACTTCAAATTCATTTTGTGCTCTTCTCAAGAACTTCTTGAGCACTCCTTGTGTTTCACTCTTATCATGCAAAAAGAATACCCAAGTGAAACGAGAATAGTCATCAACAATTACTAAACCATATTTGTTACCACCAATGCTTATGTAGGCGATTGGACCAAATAGATCCATATGAAGCATCTCCAAAGGCCTTGTGGTAGTCATCACATTCTTGGCGGGGTGAGGAGCTCCAACTTGCTTTCCGGCTTGGCATGCACTACAAAGTCTATCTTTCTCAAAAGTAACATTCATTAGTCCATGGATGTGGCCGCCCTTTTGAAGTTTGTGGAGATTCCTCATGCCAACATAGGCTAGCCTTCGGCGCCATAGCCAACCCATGCTAGACTTTGCCATCAAGCATGTATTAAGTTGGGCTTTATCCGATGAAAAATCCACAAGTCCTCCTTTCAACACACCCTTAAAGGCAATTGAGTAATCATTTCTTCTAAAGACGGTCACACCTTCGTTAGTGAAAGACAATCAAAGCCTTTCTCACAAAGTTGTGAGACCGACATCAAGTTGTACTCCAAAGAATCAACTAAGAGAGCACTAGAAATTGAATACTTGGGAGTAAGAGCAATTTTACCCATACCAAGTACTCCTCCCTTTCCATCATCACCAAAGGTGATAGAATCACAATCGGATGTGTTCTCTTCAAGTGATGTGAACATCTTCCTCGCTCCGGTCATATGGCTTGTGCATCCACTATCAAGCACCCAACTTGTTCCACCGGAGGAGTAGGCCTACAAAAGCAAATCAAGCCTTTGTTTTAGGTACCCAAAAAGATTTGGGTCCTTTAGCATTAGTAACAAGCATTTTTGGCACCCACACACATCTCTTGATTTGAGTGTTGTGTGTGCGGGGTCCAACATATTTAGCAACAACATTGCCAAAAGGATTTCTAGTCAACACATAATCGGCATAGAAAAGGTCTTGAGATGCATATTCTTTCTTCTTCTCCTTTGGAGCTTCATGCTTGACTTTCTTGGCATTTGAGGTCTTGACTTGTTCAACCTTGTTCACCTTCTTGTTTGTCTCCATCACCTTGGTGTACTTCTTCTTGTACTTCACTTTTTCACCTATCACAAATGGTGGACCAAAGGTATCCTTGACGGTGAACATAGAATCCTTCTTGTTGTCAACATCATCAATGGGAAGGGGAATAGCCTCAAGCCTAACAAAGCCATCCCTTGCCATCTTGAATCTTGCTTCATTCTCATCTTCACCATCACCAATCATACCTCTCTTGATGATGGTGTTCAACCTAGTAACTTGTCCCTTCAATAGCTTCAACTCTTTTTCATTGTTAGCAAAAGCATCAAGATCAACATTATGGCATTTTGCACAACTTTTACTTGTGGAGCCTTTGGTTGATTTAAGGGCATCTTTTGAAGGTTTGGAGGAGCTAGACTTAAGAGCATCAAATTGCACTTCAAGATTTTTGTGGGCCTTGATTAACCCATCATATTTTTCTTGAAGAGCAACACTTGAGCTCTTGAGACTTGTGAGAGTCTCCTTGCTTTTCGCAAGTTTTTGGTCCAACTTCTCATTCTTCTCCTTCTCACATGCCAAGAGTTCCTTGAGTTCAAGGTTTCTCTCCTTTTCAAGGATGAGCAAGTCCTCTTGTTTCTCAAGCAACTCATCCCTATCAACCAATTGCTCCATAAGTTTCTTTATTTTAGTGATGGCATTTTTATTCAAACCTTTGAGCAAGGCTTCACAATCACTTGCATCACTATCATCATTATCATCATCATGATCATTATCATCACTATCTTCAAGAGTAGAAGGGTGACGACTTTCTTAGTTACCTTGCGCCCTTTGGCCATGAGGCACACATGGCGTGGCTTGTTGTTGTTATCATCATCATCATCGGTGAGGCATGGGAACAACTTCTTGCTTGATGATGACCCTTTGATAGCAATGGTGGCCATGCCCTCTTTTGTGGAAGCTTCTTCATTTGAATCTTCTTCCGCCACATGAGCTTGACCGGTGAACTTCTTTTTCTTGAAGAGCTTCTTGTCACTTTGATGACTCTTCTCATTTTCTTGATCTTCCTTCTTGTGTGGACAATTTGCATGAAGTGTCCGGGCTTCTTACATATGTAGCAAATTTGCTTGGAGTTTGTCCTCTTGCTTTTTGTGCCTCGGTCCTTCTTCATGAACTTCTTGAACTTCCTAATGAATAGAGCCATCTCTTCATCATCAACATCGGAGCTTTCATCACCACCATCACTTGAGCTCACTTCAACTTCTTGCTTGCTCTTGCCTTTCTTGCTAGCCTTGAGTGCCACTTCCTTGTTCTTGGCGTTGGAGACCGCTCTTGCTATTGACTTGACATATTGAGCTTCCTTCTCCATGATCTCATGATTGATGATCAAACCAAGCACTTCATCCGGGGACATCTTCTTGTAGTTTCTCATTTGACGGATCATTGTCACTAATGTGATGTTCCTTGGTGAGAAGGCTCTAGTCATCAATTTGACAACTTCGTGCCTTCCATACTTGGTACTTCCATATGCTCTAAGCTTGTTGATCATGACCTTGAGCCGACCATACATTTGTTGAGGGGTTTCATCATCATCCATCACAAACCTTCCAAGTTCTCCTTCCAATATCTCAATCTTGGCTTGCTTTACGGTATCAACACCCTCATGAGCTCTTTGAAGAGTATCACATATCTTCTTGGCACTCTCCAAACCATCAACTCTATCAAACTCTTCATTGCTCAAAGATGTGAGTATCACACTAGCCGCTTGTGCATTGCGATGCATATCTTGCTCTTGCTGCGGTGTGAGGTCTCTATGCTTCTTGGGTAGCTTCACACCTACACACACAACTCTCCAAATGCTCGGATTGAGCGAGATTAGATGTAACCTCATGTTGTGCCTCCACTTGGTATAGTGCGTACCGTCAAAGTGCGGCGCTTTACCTAATGGGACCGGCATGAAGTGAGTGTTAGTGTGTAAGCTTTCATAATTGAAATTTGTGGTGTGATACTCATTAGGTTTCTTGGATCGCTTGCTCTTCTTGCTCTTCTTCTTGCTTCGACTTGAGGAAGTATACGATCCTTCATCCTCGGAGCTTGAGCCTTCACTTGAGCTTTCATACTCGAAGTCGTAGGAGTTGTCACTTGAGCTAGTGCTTGTATGGATGACTTCTTCTTCTTCTTCTTCGCTGTAGTCGATGAGCTTGGGCTCTTTCGACTTGCTCTTCTTCTTCCTTATGCTACTTGGATCACCAAGAGTTGCTTCCATCATTTCTCCAAGCGGTTAAGCTTCAATGCGGAGTACTTGGCTCTGATACCAATTGAAAGTTGCCTAGAGGGGGGGTGAATAGGCAATGCTAAAAACTTCTGCAATTAAGACTTAATCAAACTGTCAGTCCTGCCGGATAGTCCGGTACACTGCCGGATACTCCGGACCTGGAACCACCGGAGTATCCGGTACTCTACCGGACAGTCCGGTTCAGTGAATAAATCTGCGGAATTTGAAATCTACAGAGTTTCTAGCAATTCTACTTGAATCAAAAGACTTGTATAGATGCTCTGAAGTGAATCTACACAATATATGCGGAAGTAAACAAGTACACAAGTAGATCGAAGCAAATTAGCGATATATATAGGAAAGCAACAAGAACAAGTAAGAACAACAAGAACAAATGAATCAAGCACAAGTGACACACGATTTGTTCCCGAAGTTCAGGCCCACAAAGTGCCCTACGTCTCCGTTGAGGAGTCCACAAAGGACCGAGTCTCTTTCAACTCTTTTCCTCACTCAAGCGATCACAAAGATCAAGCTCGAGTTGCTCACTATCAATTCCTCTTGCGAGGAGGGCAATACAAACTTCCCGGAGCTTCACCACACGAATTGGGAGCTTCCGGGCAACCTCTAGCCGTCTAGGAGACAAGCTCCAAGAGTAACAAGTGCAAATCACCAAGATGAGGATGCCACAAGATGCTCTAGAGTGGAATGGATGCTAGGAACTCGAATCTTGACTCTCACACACTCTCTAGGATGGATCTCACGAATCTTTGCCTTGGGAGAGAGTGGAGAGGGAGAGTTTGAGCCTTGGGTCGTGTTCTAGCAAGTGGGCAAGAGAGAGTGACCGTTGGAGGTGAGGGGGTATATATATGGAGTCCCCAAAAACGAACCGTTATGCTCAGGAAATGAACTGGCCGGAGTCTCCGGTAAACTGCCGGACACTCCGGTAGGTACTTGGTTCTGGCGAAGTTAGGGTTTGTCGGACAATCCGGCAGGTTGCCGGATAGTCCGGCCTTGGACTTGGTCTTGGCGAAGACTGTCTCCACCGGACAGTCCGGTAGAGTGCCGGACAGTCCGGTGAGCCTGCACGGTTTGGTCAAAAACCACCACTCACTCAAACTGATTTCTAAGAAATTTGGTATCACCCAAAAGGTCCTATGGCATCTGTGGATCAATGATTTGTACCCCTCTTAATAGTACAGCATTCCTACACTCAATTAAAATTAAAAACGGTGCCAATAACGCCCATTGAGTGTATGTTGCCAATTTTCTTTGAATATTTTCAATGTAGCACTTCATTTGACATGTCTCATTCTCCTTCTTGAGACCTAGCTGAACACATCTTCAATTGCGACATTAGTCCTTTTGGATTGTTTTGACGTCAATCACACAAAACAATAATTAGGGGCCTAGATGCACTTTCAATATGTTTTTCATTAAATCTCCTGCTCAAAAGTTTTACCTTTCCTTGTCAAGCAACAACATGCCACAGAGGTCACACACACACGCCCCGCATGCCACCACTTTCCTTTCATAAATACATTAGGTAGCATTGCTTTATAAATGCAAGCATCTAAAATGTCACTAGGCTAAAAATACAACGCATGATACATGTATAACAAAACTGCCCCAAGCTCAATCTTTCTCAAACATGATGATGTCATGTCATACTCCTCTACAGCACTGAACTTGGATTCAGGGTTTCACTCTTCGAGAATGGCTCGTGCCAGATTTGATGCCAGAGCCAATCTCACGGAATTCAGTGCATGCCTTGGTAGGTGATTACTAGAAAAATTAGGATGCAATTTGGCCAATGACAGTTCTTGCAGCTTGTTGAGCAACAACGTCGTTTCAGCAACATTCAGAAGAGGGTTGGGTTTGGAATTAAGCAGCTCCACCTGTAGACAGAGAGGTGACAGCAAAAAAAAAGGCTAAAAATAGTATCTGCGGTCATAAGGCTTGACACAAACTAAATTTGCATCCTCAGCAAAGGCAAGAATAGCTTACCGCGTCATGTAGAAGGGGTAGCCAGAATCGTTGTGGTGTGGACGGGTTCCTCATCAGCTGCAAAGATAACATATATCCGTGGTTACAAGGATGGAGCAATAGCCTATTGGCATCCATGGTGCATATCTTTAAAATCCACAGCTGGTGGTTTCAACTTTAATTGCAGGGACTCCCACTTCTTTCAATGCATAATCACATGAGGCCTGAAGTGTTAATGTGGTAAACAAAGCCACAGCTGAATATGTAAAATTGTTACCTGTATAAGAAACTCCACAGTTTGCCGAGCAGCCTCACCAGTTCGCCCTTCTCGTGCTTGTTGAAGGGACCTTTTGAAATCCCGATACCTATGGGCAATCAAATGTTAAGTTTACATGTAATACTGCAATGCAACAAGACATAAATTTGATGGGGAAGCAAGATACCTGTGAAGGAATTCAAGACCACCTGCACTACCAATATCAGAACCAAGCAACTCGAGCAATCCTTCCCATTGCTGGCCACGCAAAACCATTATTAGTTGTTGCTAAATCAACAAGCAGAAAGGGTGTCTTTCTTTCTTTTCTTTATCAAATTGGTCGATTACTATCGCACAGAGAACCAATTGTGGACTACACTTGAGGAATTCAGAAGGTATATAAGATTGACACCTTAAAACTATCATCTGTGACGGACTTCCCAATGTGCTCGAATAACTGTTGAGCAATTCTGTCAAGCCGAACTTTATCATGAGCTTGCTGGAACCAGTATACACCAGCACCTTTTCGCCCATGTTTCCAGTGATGAATGCCAGCAATCTAAAGATACACAAAAAGTAATTAGATAGGAGTTATTAATGCTTAGTTGTATAGTAAAAAGGTGCTATCTGTCAATCTTTAAATTAACAGATAAAGGTTAAGCACAATCCAAACAGCAGGAAGATCACTATGCCATGTTCTAAAACTTTTATCAGCAAAAAAGTCGTGTAGGCAATTTAAACCATGTTTACCTTCATGATCTTTGTACTAACATCCTCCAGCTCGTACAAGCGGCATATTTCCAATGTCTGCTCACAGACATGAGTATTAGGTCACAAGTTGAAAGATTTGAGACAGTGCAAGGAGGTCCATGATCAAAATACATAGTACCTTCAGAACTAGACGATTATCTTGTATGGGTTGCTTGAGAAGTAAAATCTCCAATAGCCCTAGGCCTTGGTTTAGACATGAGGACAGATACGTTGGAGCAATCTGAGAACCAAACATGCAAGATAGCTAAGACAACACTATTGAAACGAGATATTTTTGCTACATAAACAGAAAGGTTACAAGAAACAAAGAAGTGGGCAGCAAAACAAATGGGAATCATATGCACACCTGAAAATTCAGAAAAAAATAAGCGGCTTAAAAAAAAAGCGCTACTTTGATATTTACAGAATAGTTAAAACGCATTTCCCTTTTACCACTGGATGGGCCCATGTGAGCGCACAGAGGCAGAAAGGAAACTCAATTTTCAAGACACAGGAAGCAAACTCAAATTTTAAGGGACACTAAGGAATCATGGTTCGAAATGAGGTGTAAAAAGGAAATAATTTCAGTAAAATAATGCATCGGTTCAGTTCATTGAGTTCGAGAAATATAGCATGATGCTTAATAATAACATATAAAGCTCATCTATCTATCTCAAAAAAACACATAAAGCTCGGCTGGTTAAATGGTGCTGTACTGGAGTTACTCATTTACAAAACTAACCTGCCAAGTCAAAGAATGAGAACACAAAACTTGAGCATAGACTATCCGGTGCAGCTCCTCAATGCTTATACCACCAAAGTTAGGCCGCTCTTCATGCAACATCATATCCGCATAGTCATTATCAGCTGTCAAAAGTTCCATGGCATGTGTAACAAACCTGCAGTTACAAATGCCAAAATCAATGAGGAGGTGCTTCAATGTTCATAACAGAATGTAGCAAATGCAGAACTTACCAAGGGCCAAAATTGTTCGTGCATTCTGCCAAGACAACCTAACAATGGAAGAGGAAGATGTTATCATGATAAGAAAAGTACTGACAAGAATACAAGGAAATATGGATTCTAGAGGATCACAATATGCTCCAACCTCTGAATTTTCTGAAAGGATACCAATAAGGAGGTCCGTTAATCCACTTGTGCCAGATGACGGCTTAAGCTGTATGCATTTTTGAGCTAAATGGTGCATCCCTTCAAAACCCTGGGAAAATGCAGATTTAATACAACATGAAGTGTTGATTTGGGGGTTTAGGGTTAGGGTTTAGGGAATAGAACTTGATTGTCAGATAAACTAATATACTTAAAGCTAATGGTTTGTTGACAAAGAAATAGGTGTCAGAGAACTCATTCCCAGAAAAAAATCTGGTCATCTTATGTATCTTAAAGTTCAAAATTAAGACCATAATAGATGGCCCTTGATTTAGAGATAGTTAATATAAGCTTCTGGATTCATATAACTGTTCAAGGATGCAGATCATGTCCGAAATCAATGCAAATCAAATCGAATTCATATAACTGTGAGGATGCAAATCACGTCCGACATAAATGCAGATCAAATAATATTGTTATCTCATGGGCAAACAGATGCCTTCACAATAACAAGTGAGAAACGGAAATTTTTGCAGGAAGAATATGCATTCAAAACACTTTCCGTAATAGAAAATAAAGGTGTGCGGTGTGCCACACATATGTATTCAAGCATAAGGAACCAAGGAATGCAATAAAAGCATTGGCAGCAAAGGAACCACAAAGTACTAAAACTGATACAGGAGCAGATGTATGTATACGATACTAACCACTGTAAATGGTCTTATGTAAAGAAAATGAGAAGCAAACAGCTCCAGCCAATGGGATGTAGCAGCAGTGAGCTCCTTCACATTCCCCATCATGATATGAAGCAAATTCTTCAAACCATCGCGAGTTTTTTGGTGACCGCACTGGATCCAAAATGCACTGCACTCCAATTTATTTACCTGGCCTCGCCACTTTTCCCATGCCTGTAAGTATAAGTACCTTAGCAATAGCTTTTCAATGACCTTAATAAAGGGCTTACAATTGTGGATCACATTAGCAGTTGTAAGGGGTGCTATTCTGCCATACATTTTTTGAGCTTTGAAGCTCCATTTTCAAGATTTTGTACAGCGATTTTGTCCTTCCATCACTTGTTTTTATTTTGAGCAAACAGTGCATCATAGACCCTTTTTTTAGGGAAAATGCATCATAGACCTGGTTAGTCTTTGTTGTTATCAAGGAAAAGAACATAGACCCAACAAAACAATAAAATGAAAACAGTTTGTCAGTACATTAATAGGAAATCAAGTGTCCTAATTATGGTGAAGGTATTCTTCAGAAAATTGGTATGACAATTTGACCAAGTAAAGCAACTACCACCCAGGCGCCCAGTATGCCCAGATTGATAACAAGGTTGTCTGCTCTCTTTTTTTTTTTGACAATTAAGTCTATTGAAAGGGAATTTACTATGGGGCTGTTTGGTTGCTGGCCGTCGTTCGCCACGCCACAGTGGTGGCTGCCACAAAAGAATAGGCACTGTTTGGTTGACAGCAAGAGGCTGTGGCTGCCACACTTTTCCTATTCAATATACTGTGGCGAGTGTGGTGTGGATTTTACTCGCCACAAACTGTGGCGCGGCCTCCGTAGCTGCGGCAGGTGAAGGCCAGCAACCAAGCAGCCCCTATATTCCTACTATAACCTATCACGTACCATGTATGTCCATAATCTGTGCAGTGCAGGCAGTCAACTAATGCCTGCCTAAGAAAATATAGATTGAACAATGTTTTGCTTTTATGGACTACCAAATGAAAGCACGATTCCAATAAACTCTGCTCCATCCAACCATCAATGGCACCAGGATTTGTTTTTCTCCCTCTAAAACAACAGCAATCAGAACTATGAGAGAAAACTAGTTATGAAGTTTATGAAGAAAAAGGTCTCACTTTCACTGGAAGGTATCAGATAGTTTAATTTTGGCAGAGCACTGAAAGAAGCTGCAGCTAAGAAATGCTGAAGAAAGCAGCAATAAGAGAGCAGACAACAGCAGCAACCGTTTGAAGGAAGTAGTGAGAATCAGAAGATGCATAACCGTCTCAGAATTCAGAAAGCTAGAGAAAAGAGTAGGGGTAGCACCGCAGCCATATAATGTGCAAACAAGGATCAATCATGGTTCTATGATATGTCAGTACACATGGGACTGAAATGTGCAATGGTGACCACTGCCCAGAAGACGACATGCCATCACCGTGATTATGCAACGGCTTAGCTACAAAGCATATAGCATGCAGTGCATAACTAATACATCACGAAGGGCAAAAAAAAAGAGTCGTATTAGGATTCTGGAGGGATATGAATAATAATGTATTTTAAGGGCACGGATATAGCACAAATATGCAATGTTCAAATTCCTGAGGGGCACAGAAGAAATGGTATTCTGTTTGAAAAGAATAGATGACATCATTCTGCAAAACATACCTTGATAAAATCTGGTCTAGTTTTGCAGCACTGACCTAACTTGCCTGATGGCAAATTTGGTCTCATGCGGGGCATAGTTGATACAAGGACAGCGACAGCCTCGACCAACCCATTTTCTGTCTGGTGACCACAAAAACAATACTATTGTTAGAAGTAATCCTTGTGTTTCTGGAATATTGTAGAATAATCTGGTAGAGTGTTTCCGGAGTCTAGTAGAGTGTGTTCTGGAAACCTGTGGAAGTGCTACTGTAGCGCCGACCTACTGTAGAGCCCGACCCACTGTAGCTGCTGGCATGTTCTGGAAGCTTGTAGTAGTAGCAACCAGCCAGCCAGCCAGCCCGTATACTATAAATAGCACCTAGCGTGCAGTGTAATGTAGAGCCTTAGAAGAGCCTCCCAAGGGAGAAGGGGGAGGAGTGAGTGCCCCAGTGCTGATCCCAAGGGAGAAGGGGGAGGAGTGAGTGCCCCAGTGATGATCAGTTTGCCTTGCAAACTGATCGGTTTGTGAAGCACGGAGTGCGTGCATAGTTGAGTGATAGGGTGAAGCAGCAGCATAGCGTGTGTGAGTGTGTATTATGTGTAAGTGTGTCTAACCAAAGTGTTGATCTGTGGTGAATTAGTGAAAAAGGGTGCTCGTGTGCAGTGCCACAAAAAATTTTGTGTGTGTGTTCTTCATCTGTGAGTGCGTGGTGTGATCTTGGGAGCTAGAAAGCCTAACATTAATTTTTTAAGGAATTACAATATTCATAGATTTTCATCGAATCATATTTGCAGAATAAACTTATTCAAGCCAAAATGAAAAATAGAGATAATCAGTTCCCCAGTTTCAAAAGGTTCATCCAGCATTTCAATTAATTATTCCTTTTCGCAATGAACGTACAAAAATGAGATCTATAGCGACGTTACTGCTTGTATTCTACTGTTGCAGCAAAAAGTAAAATGGCTGTAATCTATGAATTTATTTGTTTCAAAGCCGGCACAATAAAATGACACAGCCGAATAATACCCGGACCACTTGGACCTCCATAATAAAATGGTATAGAGCAAATTGCGCATACAACTCATTATTTCGATATTTCGAATTAAGCTGGTTGTAATCTATTAGTTCATTTGTTACAAAGCCAGCACAATAAAATGACATAGCCAAACTGAGCCGGACCACTTGAACAACAGCCGCCACACATGATTCATTTGATTTTTATATTTCATCATTTATGCACAATCTCGCGGTTCAGATGCATCCTAATAAAAGAAGAATAAATATAGCGAATACTAAAAGAATTTAAATGGTATTTTATTAGTAGCATCAATATTATTTCAAAAGAAATTAAAAAAAGATCCAGCAACCAGCAGAAGCAACCAAAGTAAGATCCATAGTTAACCTAAGTACCTCGCGATTATCCATCTGATCCAACTGGTAAGATCCATGAAACCGTAGCATATTCACCTACATGAAAAACACCTTCAGATGGGAGGCACCTAACAAAAGCAACAAACTTACCAGCAAATGCAGAAGAAATAAACTTACCACAATATCAAGCCATCCGATCGAAAGTGCTGCTGACAAACCATTCCAGTAGTCAGGATCATCTTCAACAATCTATAAAATGTTATATCGTTATGCATTTACTCTCAACAACAGAACGGAAGCAAGGGATGCACATTATATAGATGGATAACAGTTAGTGGAGAGAAAAACAATATCAATCAGATGCTGGGATAGTCATAGGATATTAGCCAACCTGCAATTTCGTGAGCCTTTTCTGAAAATTGCTAAGCTTCGAATACACTGTGTTCTCCTTCTTTGACAAGAGGCTGTCAAAATCCTGTAATCACAGGAGGAAACATAAGTGAGCAGCCATCCCTGGAAATTGCAACAATGAAGTGTGGTTATAAGTGACAAGGAAACAGTTGACAGTGAGAGCATTACGGCTAACCAATCAACAAGACGCTCAGGAAGCCAGCCTTGCAGTTGTTTATCAACATAGAACATCTCCAACAACTCCCATGCAGCCCTTAAACTAGTGGGCTTCTCTCCAACCTGCTAAGTGTTCAAAGTTAATTTTTCAGGAATGAAAACAATGCTCCCAGCCACCAGGAAAATAAGAAACAGATAACACATAGAGATAGACACCTTAAGAATTGTCTTTGGGTCTTCTATCGTGAAAGCAGGAGGAGAATCTGGGTTCCCAAGTAGATTGCCAATGGTTTTGCTGTATTCGAGCACATATTGCCACCTATGAAAACACAAAGGATCAAAAGGAAGCACATATAATATTAAATACTATAAGACTAATCAGCAGAACAGCTTTGATTTCGAGTAAATAACTGAAAAAGCTTGTGATCCCAACTTTGCCAAAAGGAAAATCATCCACTATTTTTACTAATGTGTACATAAGTGTATAAAAGGTGCTTCAGCTTCTACAATCTACAATACTAAGAGTGTCAGAAGCATTGCGTAGCTATCAGAATACAGCTGTAATAAACGTTGGTAATGTCAAGTTTCTTATAGCATTGCCACATTTGCATAACAAACTTCGTAATAATAATGATGTTGGCACTAAGCCAGTATTTAGCAGTTAAACCGTTTAATCATGAGGAGGCGATTGAGAAACCAGGAATCAAATCAATCACCAACCATATAAGCATGTAAAAGTGTAAACAGCTTTAAAATAAAAGTTCACCATTCTGCTTGCTCGGGGAGTATGGGCACACGCGACATAGCTGCAGCTTCCGCGAGAGCATTCTTCCTGCTCTGCAGCAGCGCGAAGGCCGGCAAAGACCCATACTCAATCCGCCGCATCTCCGCCTCGTCGATTTCCACCTCGACCTCTGCGCTACCACTGCCACCGCCACCGAGGTTCACCTCCACAACACTCCCGGCGACCTCCTCCGCGCCTCCCCCACCCTCCGGGCTCGGCTGGCGGATGCACGCGACCTGCAGGAGGTTGCCGCTCGACCAGGAGACAAAGACGCGGAAGATGGGCGGGGTCACGCCGTGGCGGATGTGCCGCACGGGCGGCGGCGGCGGCGCCCCTTGTCCTGGCTCCCCCGAGAACGGGACGATGGCGCCGCCGGCGTCCGTTGGCATGCCGGGCATCCTCCTCGCCGGCTGAGGTCGAGCTAGGGTTTTGGAGCCGGGGAGCAGCGGCCGGCGGCGGGGACTTTGGGCGAGCAGTGCGTCTAGCTAGTGAGGTTTAGGTGTTCGAAATCGAAGGCGGAGCCGCGGAGTAATTTTGCAATTTTGCATCGCGATCCTTAATTTTACAAAACAGTACCTAACTGGATCAAAACGTATGCACGTGAACCCCTAGTTGGATCGCGATTACTAATCGCGATCTAAATATATTCAAATAGGCCTCTAATTCAGATCGCGATTAATAGTTACGATTCAAACTTATACAAATAGGCCTCTAATGTGATAACATTTTCGTATATTAGCTCTCTGGACGGCTCTTCTTCGGCCACCGCTTGTATGCGCCGCCGCCGCCGCCTAGTCGACTGGTCGTCGCGAAAGGACTCACCATTTGCTAACGGAAACCTTTGTCGGCGCGGTCACCACGTCCCTCGCCGCGACTCGGGCGGTAGCCGACTCCATCCAGCCTGCTATCAGAAGCCAACGAGGAGCGGCACCGTTGCCGAATTCGCCGTGGCGCAGTTGTGCCCACCGCCGTCCCGTTGTTTGTGCTTGCCGTGGTCACCGGAGCTAGAGGTGAACTGAAGAAAGGTTGCGAGCGCTGGGACTGCTCGTGGTCGTGAACAAGGTTGACAATACCGTTTCACTCGTCAAAACCGATGGCCACCAAAAAGTCCGGTTTTCACGAAAACCGGAAAAACCGATCGGAAACCGGATCAAAATTCGAAAACCAAATTTGAACTAAAAATGCCCGAAATTTCCAGTACCGGTTTGGAGAGGAAAAAAAAAAAATAAAAAATTGGAAAAATCGAAACAAAAAATGTAAGAAAAAATAGATGCAATTTGAAGTACATTAGTGCAACAAAAAACGAAAATTCAATCATTTGCTCGGTCAAAAAATTCGATGAAGTTTTCAGGTTCAAAATGAGAAAAAAGGAAAGGGTCTTTTTCAACCCAGAAAACTTGCATGATTTTTTTGACTCATCAAACGATCGAATTTTTGTGTTCTTGTTCCACCATTGCACTGCAGATTTCATCTAGTTTTTTTACATATTTTTGTTTCAAATTTTTTTGAATTTTAAATTCGAAACCGGACTCCCGGGTAAACCGGACCGGACCGGTTTTTCCGTTTTTTGTGAAAACCGGTCCGGTTTACCACGGTAGCGCGATCCTTGGTCGTCAAGGGCTGCTGCTGCTGGCGCTGCACTGAGCCATCGTCGCCACCGATGAAAATGTGCGTCAGATTCCAGTAGACAAGTATGATAGTTTGTTTGGTTTCTTGATTCACTCGTCAGTTAAAATCTCTGGCTAATTGATGTAGGTGCGATGCGGTCTTTGGTCAACCACCACCTTGAACATAATGTGCATACGTGGTAGACATCCAGTCAAAATCACGACAGAGACAATGTGATCACAATTCACAGGCATGTACATTGTTCGAACGGTTCAAGGCATGGGAAGCCTTCAGAAAAGCTCCATCAAGGTACATGCCCAATGCCTCAGAGACCAATACTGTCACATCCCAAAATTAGAGGCCTTAAAAATGATGTATATAAACCCTAAATAAAGTTGGGTTATGTTTGAACTTCAAATTCGAGCTCTTTTGAATTTTCAAATTCATGCATACATATCATTCATATGCATACAGGATCTTTCCCGATTTTTCGTGGGAAATTGGTTCGGCCAAAAAATTCCCAAAAATTCATCATAGGTGTAATTTACAGTGTACTATTTACTGTGACATTTTCAGAAATTTTAGAGATCTTTAGCCTAAGTAACAAAAATTCGTGAACTTGTCAGCCTTTTGAAAAATTCGAAAAACAGTAAATAGGTTATTTGGGCTCAGCCCATTTCTCCAACAGTAGCACCAGCCCACTTCGGCCCAGTCCAGCCCATGTCAGCCCACGCCGGCCCGCACCCCCTTCTCCTTCCTCTGTTCAGCGCGGCGCGACATGCCGCGCCGCCGACGTCGCGGACGGCGTCCCGCTCGCATCGTGCCGCTCCCACGCGCCTCTGCCACCTCACGCGCGCCCATGCCGTGGCCTGTGCCCGCGCTGACCTCGGAGCGACGAAAAATCGCCGTCGCGCAGCTTCCGCGCCACACGCCGCGCACCGCCATTCGCCGCCGCGGCGCCGCCTCTCTGTTCCTCCCTGTTCTTCCACTGGCGCAAGCCGCCGATGGTTGCCACGCGTGCCACGGAGCCTCGTGCAGCTTCCCGCACGCACGCTCACGATCCGGAGCCTCCTCTCCTCCTCCATTCTCCTTTCGCCACCAAGGGCGCAGTGCGCGTCAGCGTGTCCTCACGGCAAACCGCCTCAAAACGAGTACAAAAGCTCGGGACGCTTCTCTGTGCACATTCCTTGGCCCTCTCCAAGCTTCGCGAGCAGCCTTGGGCGAGAGAAGTGGAGAGAGCAACGCGGAATTTTGGTTTTCCCCAAAATCCGCCGCCGCCGCCATTGCCGGAAATTGAGCTACTCCGGCGGAAGGGTCACTTCGTCCATCTTTCCCCTGTTCCGCCGCCGCCGTCCGGCAAGTCGACGACTCCGGCCACCGCAACCTGCACCCCTTGTTGGACGATTCGAACGATGGTGGTTATGTAGAGGAACCAGAATCCGAGGATCCGAACTACGAAGACCAAGAGTTGGAACAAGACCAGCAGCAAGGCAAGCACCCCCTTGATCATTTTGACCCCATAATTGTGATGAATGTTTTGCATAATGACTAGGAATAAATTGTGCATTAATAGTGTCCATAAAATTATCCCGGGAAAATATGATAACCCCTTTTACTAAAAACCCTACGGCCATCCATTTATCTCCTTTGTAGTGAAACCTTTAAATTGGGAATTTACATGATGGAAACCTATTTTAGGAATATAATAAATATTACCATTACTAAAATACTGATTTAGTAACTCCTCCCCAAAATTGTATATTGGTTTAAGCACATGCAAAATCCTAAAACTTTGGAATCATATTGTTGGATAAGTTTATTTACGAATCATGAATATTTTAGATGATGGCGGGTTATGTCATAGTATTTTTGATAATATTGTTGAAATTATTGGAGACCCGCCACATCACATAAGGATCGGTACTCTATGACTTGATTAAGGAATTTTCGTGCGACCATAGGTGCTGGTATGGGACAGTCGTGGCTAAGTATTTAATTGAATGTTATCTTGCCTTCTAGAAGTAGGGAATGTATGGATATTTTACCCGATTTGGTATTTATTCAGAGGGACCTCCATTACTACGGTTTTGGATTTAAGGTTTACCAATACAATATTTGTACCCTTTTCCTGCCTAATTGTCCATGTTTGAAGGAGGGGATAAACTGCACCTCTGGGATATTAGTGGTCAGGTTCAGAGGGATTTCTACAATTTAGAGAAGGCAAGATTAGCAAACAATTATTAAAAACGTCATGTGTGATACCGATGTGCACACTTCGTGAGTGCACGGTGCTAGCTACACCTTAGACGGTCACTCACAACCTATGGGTACAGCGTACAAACTCTGCAGAGTAAATAAATCTATTCGAATAGCCGTGCTTGCGGTCTCAAGCTCCTTAATGATGGGAATTTTGTTTATGTTTATTGACAATTGTTTAATTGCTTAGTTTTTGCACGTAATGATATCTCATTTATATGGAATATGTATGTGCTTATTCATTTATGCGACCTTCCACTATTATGTTACCTTCACTTTAGTAACTTCCATTTAAATTTATTTATAGTATTTACTTAGAAACCCAATTCCTTCCCTTCGTTAATATTTGCATTTAATCACTTTGTCATACACATAAAGTCTTGCCAAGTACCAACGTACTCACCCTTGCTAAATATGTTGATCAGAAGAAGAAGATGATTCGTATGAAAATCCGCCGGGCATGGGCTTTTATGCATCGAGCTTTGATGGTAATTCCGGTGGATCGGTCTAGGTTCATCTAAGTTGTTTGCCTGTGGAGTCTTGGGCAATAACCACTAGATGCGCTGCGAGTTTCTTCTGGAGTTTATTTGCCCCTCTGAACTTTTATTTAGCCGGTCGGCTAGAAGTATGTATAATTAAGTTGTGATGTTTGAATGTGAGATGTAAAATAAATAAAGATTTTGTTGTATGTGTATGTGATATCGATTGCTTACGTGTGTGCTTGCGGTTGATTCTGGGACAAGCACGATGTAAACACGTAGTTTCGGGTATAATATCCGGGACACCGCAAATACATCGCTGCAAACAACAAAGGTTGAATAAAAAATGACGTTGGAACCTTGCAAAAAACTGATGAAAAGTACACAATGTATATAGTTGCACACAACCTGTGTGCTGTCTTTTCCTGGACAACCGAGCCTCTCCGTGTCATTTACATTCTAGGTACAGAAACAGAAGCAGATCGGTGGCAACTTAGATGAAGGAAGGGGCTTCAGTCCAGCCAATATCCAGATAAGACCTGACTAGGTGTGTTGGAGCTAGAAAGGAGCACCCGGGAAGAAGCATAAGTATACAGTTTCAGCCATCAAGACATCAAGTCAAGATAGCCTAATCTTACTTTTCAAAAAAGATAGCCTAATCTGCTTTCAGCCCAGATACCAGCTTGAAGTATGTTTCAGTTTTCACTCTTGCTCTTCTTCAACATCATCATCAGGTTGAGGTTGTTGATGCTGACCAGCACTGGCGCAGGAAGACGCGGAAGATGCAGTGTAGCAGGCACTTTTCTCCTGCAAATAGAATTTCCTGCGTGAATCAATTAGTCATGTCAGTTTACAAAGTGTCGCGGCATAGTAGCATCAAGCATTGAGATTACTATATATCCATGCAGAATTTTAATGCAAATACTAAAGATAAAAGGCAGCTCAATTCTCAGGATCAAATACCAAACAGAATATTAAGATTAAGTGGAACAATGTTCTAAAAGTGTCCAAATATCGTAGCGAGCCCGAATGATAAACGAACATGTGCAGTTTACAAAACGTTCCACAAGTATAATCAAAACATCACCACGATGTTTTGATTATGGCGTTGCCGGATTCCAAATAGTGACTCTGTTATCGTTGACTCCTGGTGCTCTCTCTTCCATCCGATGTAAAATGTTTTCCTTCTGCCACACGCATGTAACTTATAGCCCGGCCAGCTGATGGTCTGTTTTAATGAAAATTCAGGTGGGGATGCTCCCCCCCTCCGTTGACCCTAAAAAAAAAACATCACCACGATGGTAAATCCCTTTATTCCCAAGGCCCCATTAGTGCCTCCGGCCATTGTGATGATTCGGACTGCCAAGGTTGTTATGGCGCATACAAGGGGAAGAAGGTTCATCATGTGTTCTTCGAGGTTTCATCATGGGCCAAGGTTGTTACGGCATTCAAGAACTTAGACTCTTGTAGCGCATCCTGAAACGGTATGATTAAACGTTTCTTCTTCACTTCTTTTATAACAGAACACCCATTAATTTATATCATGTTAGCAGTATAGATTTATTGATTTTTCTGGTTGCAATTTTTCCAGTTCATTTTCAGAAAGGGCTTGAACTTTTGCCCTACATTTAGGCTTCTGAAGAACTTGCTACTCAATGAATACTGGTGTGTGCCCAATGTTGATGTATTGACATGTATTCTTGAGCATTCATCAGCTCTTGAGAAGCTGCAAGAGCTTCTCAATCACATGTTACGTTGGCCCGGCTCCTCATCCAGCTCATAAGCTGGGCCGCCGAGGGGCCTAGACCTTGGATTGCACTTTAAAATATTCGACCCATAACAATTGGTGGCTCCAGCCCAAAGAAAGAAAACATACTAGTCTGACTAAAAAACAAGAATCCTGCTATAGGTCCAATAGGACATTAGGCTTTACTCCGAGACTGCAACATTGGAGGTCTATCACATGGCGGATTCAGGTAAGACATCCGAGTAACACCTCTCAGGTCCTGGGTTCGACTCCCTGTGGGAGCGAATTTTCAAGGATTTAACGGCATTTGTGCTTTCAGTGGTAGGCGACGCTCCCGTCGACAGCGAGGCGCCAGTGGTGACTTCGTATCTCTAGATTTGCCGGCTCAGTCTTCGAAGATGCTCATAGGGGTAGGGTTTGCGTACGTGTGTTCATAGGGGTGAGTGTGCGTGCGTTGTGAGTGTCTGAGTTGTACTGTGTAATCTCAAAAAAAAAAAAACATGGCGGATTCAGGATTTTCCGCTGGGTGTGCACAAAAAATTTTTAAGACCGCAAATTCGATATACAACCATTAAAATTAATAAAAAAACATTATGCAAATCATATGATCTATATAATTCTACTATAAGATGGGATTTGTATCTAAAAGTAAGAGTTAACATAATTGGCAAATGAAATTATATAAAATTCACAAGTGATATAGGAGTACATCATAAGAGGCGCTAATGCGAAATGTTTGTTTCATGTTTCAATATCAAGAAAGGGATCAGAGCATTTCAAAAAAAAAAAGGATCTTAAACCGCAAACGTACTGCAGTAGATGCAATCAGATACATCACAAGTCTAATCAAAATAACTACTTTGTTGGGATAAAAAACAGGCAAAGATGCAATCGTAGCTGGCCTTAGAGATTAGGATTAGCCTGATTATTCATTAGGGATTGGCATATGCTGAATGCCTGATTCCATTTGGGGCGAGGAGGCGTGAGAGCTTGAAGCAATCGCCTTGGCCTGCATTGGTGCAGCTATAGCTTCGTTGTAAGCCGTGGAAGAAGGCAGCACGGATATGAAGAGGCAGCATGAGGCGGCGAGCAGCCGCCACCAGGGAGATTGAGAAAGAATGCGCGGAGCTCCGTAGCAGCAGCCGCTCAGTTTTTAAGTTCAGTGATGGCACCAATCGAAATAGCAAAACAAATTTGTGCAAAAATCCATGGTAGTCCTAGGCTCACCTGAACTACCCCTTGGATCCGCTCCATTCACAAGTCTCAGCAAGCATGACAAGGAGATTAGCGGTTCAGGCTCATGCTAGGGTGTGCTGGCGCGCTACGCCGCGCCGGGATGAAATTCACGAGTTGGCCTTGCCTGGGTGCTTTCGTAGCCTGCCTGTCTTGGAAGAAACATGGCTGGTTCACTGAGGAAGGAGGCGACCCGGATGCAGGAAAGCAAAGCAGCATGGAGAAGACACAACGGGAGAGAGAAATTGTTGCACAGCACCGAGGGGCATCAGCTTTATGGGCCACATGAGAAATCTTCTAACCCAAGGCCAGCCACCGGTCAACGGCCCCACAAGGAAACGCACAAACAGGCCAGGCAGCGCACATGGTTTGTTCCTGTGAAGTCGGTGAGAACAACCGCCTGACGCGGCACGTCCACAGGCCGACACGTCATCAAAAAAAATGACGCGGCCTCACTGTAAACAAGCACGTCAGTCAAAACTCTGGGAGAAGTCGAAACCTTTCCGCTTTCAGCTCTTTACTATGGTAGGACAGAGGTCGGACAAACCAGTCGTACCTCTAGTATTTTTAACAAAAAAAAAAAAGACGACGAAAAGTTGAAAGGCTGCTAAGAAAAAAAAGAACAATCTCCCAATGCTCCGACGCAAGCAGGCAATGGTTTACTTCTCTGTTCCCCACATCGCACCCCTTTTCCCTCGCAGGCTCCTTTCCTTTTCATCAAGCAACGAAATTGCGAAAGCCGGAAAGAAGAGCTGAGCTGCCGCCATAATATTTCTGGGCAAGGCAAATCCGGTGCCTTGGTGCTCGTGCAAGGTGATCACAGCTGTTCCTCCTTCTTCAACAAGTGTCATGACCGAAGCCGCTTCGCTCTCTCTCTCTCGAACCGTCCGTCTTCAGTACAGTACAGAGCGGGCGAAAAAGGGAGGCGAGCGTTTTCCGGCGGCGATTCGCCGGTCCTCCCTTTCCTCCGGTGGCCCGTCGGGCTCGGGAGGTTTGGGAGGGCTGGGGAATCGTCGTCCGGCGTAGTTTCTAGCTGTTTAGTTTCTTCTTTAGGCTAGTTTACTCCCGTTAGGGTTAGGGTTCCGGCCGCATCGTGCTTCATGTTGGCCGGACTTGCTATCTCCCTTGGCGGATTCGGTGTCAGAGGCGTCGATGTTGGCGGCGACTTCACCGGAGAAGACTTGTGGAGGTTCGTTTTGCTTCTGCTCTCTTGAAAGGGTGGAAGATTTGGTTTCCCCGCGCCGGCGGAGCTGGCGTTGGTGGATGTGATCTCGGCGGCGTCTTCGCCGGTCTTTTGCTTCTTGTTGCTAGGTGCTGCTTCGCGGTGGTGGTGTGCTTCTTCTTGATCCTTCCTGTGATGGCTCGATGGCCGGAGGTCGTGGTCAAGGGGACCAACTGTTGTTGCCGTCGAGGCTCACTGGGGGCGACGAGTTCTTGTGTCCTTGGGGCGCTGGTGATGCGGCGGCGCCGGCGCGTCGATGGAATAAATCTTCCAGAGCCTCCTCCGTGCTGACGGCGTCTTCCTCTCCGGCGGCGTCGGCGGGCTTGTGGACAATCTTAAGGGGAGTTTGTCGGCGGACTCGCCGGCTTCGGGTCAATCTTCTGGTACCTCTCATCGCGTGGAGACACAAAGGGAGTGTGACGTCCCTCGTCACGCATCGGATCCTTCCGATTCCGATGATTTCTCAAAGGACGCGGTTCTTCACTGTGTTTAGGTGTAGGTTTGGTCGTGTGTGTGTGGGCGTTGGGCGTTGAGTCTTAATGCTTGTATGTGCATGAACAGATTCTACACTTTAATGCAGATTGAGAGGTTCAAAAAAAAAAAAAAAAAAACAAGTGTCATGACCGAACATCGGCGGTTATTCGGCTTGCTTTTCCCGGCCCACACGCAGCAGTAGAAACAGCATTGGAAGAACCAGAATCCGTTGGAATATAGCAAGAGTTGGCATGAGGTACGAATGAGCCATGGTGCTTGCAATTGTGGAGACGTATTATAGTACTCCTCATTAGTCCTGTTTTACTAAATGAATCCGGTTACAAAAAAGAAATGGACAACAAAAAGCACCCCGCCAGCAGAAGAATCCCCGCACCACGAGGCCAATCCGCATCGGGATCGTCGAGCTCACAGGATCACAGTGACCCGGGGAGCAGGCGGCCCAAGCTTCTCCAACGAGCGTCACAGTCCCCGTCGTGAAACACACACTTTTCTCCGTCCGCTTTGACGGCACGACGCTATCCCGTATCCATCCAACGGCGCCGGCGATCAGTCCGCGGTGTCCCCCACGTGGTGCGTACGTGGAAGCACGCGAGGGGGACCCCCGTGACGTGGGCCGCGGGCGTGGACGCGTGTCGAGAGTCCGTGGCAAAGGACGTCGTCGGGTCGCCGTCGAGCCGAGCACGTTCTCCGCTCAACACAGCAGCCCGCACTGGCCGGTACGGTATGGCTAAGCATGACTGCATGTACGTGCCGAACGACGCCTGCAGCGATGGTCATTCCGTCAACGTGCGCTTCGTCGTTGCGACCGTGACGTACAGGGTTTCCTGTTCTGCTTATCTGACGCTGGAAAGTGTTCGATAGATTGTGTGGTTGTTGTGCTTCAGAGAGAATGGTCACCGACGAAACCATGTAACGTCATCATCAGACTTTCAGAGTTAACATACTAACGTCCAGTTCTCGTGTGTTTCAGGGGACGGGACGATCGATGGTTTCTCCCTCTTCGATCGTTCAGTCGGTGCGACGTCGACCCGCGCCATAACGGTGGATCGCACTGCTCTGCCAGTCTGCCTGCGATTGTGCTTGCGCAGTGCTCACCATATCAGCGTGCCCATGCCCACATGCCAATCGAAAGCCGATGTCCCCGTTGCACAAGTGCTGGGCAATGCAACAGGCCGCTTTCATGTCATCCAGATTCCAGTGTGTGTTCATGCATGCACGTACTAATAAATTACTGAACTATCCTTTGGCTTAACTGGCCCTGGTCACGTTGCGATGGTACGTTGGATGGTAAATTTTCAAGTTTTTCCACCGTAAAAAACAGAAGCTTCGTGTCAGCCCCGGCGAAACGGCCGAGATAAACTACGCGATCGAGAACCGGATAGTTACTTCCCTAGAAGGACGAACGGTGATCCCGATCAGCTGGCCCTGAATTCCACCGGCTTCCACGTGACAGCGCCTCACAAAATCCACCTGCCTCGTCAGACGCGTTTGTTCTCACGCAGACGTAAGGGACAACGGTAATCTACTGTTCCATGCTTGCATCGGCGCGATGCTGCTGCGCGTTACATGGGTTAATATTCCTTTTAACTTGCAACGTAAAGATAAAGTTGGTGCTGCTGTTACGTTGAGTAACTATGGTGTCACGTAAGGACTTATCTAACGGTTGATCAAGTTCTTTTCCAGGGACATATGGCACAGTTTCACGGGCAACAAATTTAAGAAGTTCTTCACTACCGTGATTTGATTTCCATCTTCACGTTCATTGGAATGTGCGTATTAGAAGTCGCCATGTTCAAGTTCAGCAGCGCCGCGGCATGATTGCATAAACACCTTCAGACTAGGGCCTCAAACTAGGCGAGTTCAAACGATGAATAACGCGACAACGTACAACTCTGTTTTGAAAAATTCAAACCCCAAGGTGGTTTCTGCACACATTCGAATATCCCCTCGGCCCTAGGTTTTCAATCAAGTTCAAATTTTGATTCACAATCACAGGCAGTTGGGGTCTTTTACCTAGCGGTGTGGTTGGCTCAGTGGCCCTCGCTTTTTTACTCCTTAAGAATCGTTCGCTTCAGCTGACCCTCACCCTCCTCTTCTCCCGTCTCACAGCTCGTCCCTCCGCGCTCCAGCTCCACGCCAATTGAACCCTACTCTCTCTCTCTCTCTCTCTCTCTCTCTCTCTCTCTGCGTTATTTCCGTTTCCGTCTCCCTCTCCTCGCCCACACGTCCAAAACCGAACCACAACGAAGGTGCAAACGAACAAAACACAGCCGAGTAACGCAGGCGCACAGGCGCGGTGCGGTAGGCGGCCAGAAGTGAGAGATGGAGGCGGCGGCCGAGTACGGGTTCTACGGCGGCGCCGGCCGCGAGAGGAAGGCGGCCGGGTGCGGGGACCACTTCGCCGTGGACGACCTCCTCGTGCTGCCGTACGAAGACGAGGAGGACGGGGACGGCGAGGCGCCGGCCGTCGACGCCGCCGGAGGCGGTGGCGGCGTCAAGGAGGAGGGCGGCGGCCTCGGGAACCTGTCAGCGGACTCGTCCACCGTCACGGCCCTGGACAGCTGCAGCAACTCCTTCTCCGGCCTAGCCGACGGCGACTTCTCGGGCGAGCTGTGCGAGCCGGTAATTCCTCTGTCCCGTGAATTCATCCTGTGCCAATTGTTTTGGCGAATTTTAATCTGCCCGTTCGTGTTCCTTTGATTCCTTTTTTTTTAAAAAAAAATCAAATGTCTGGATGGAAAATCAAGCGGAAATGCGAACGCGTGGGTGAGTTAATTCTGTTGTGGTTTTGTAGGAGTGTAGTTACGCAATTGCGTTTTAATTCCCATTAACACTCGAAATTGGTCCTTCCGAATTCTCAACTCCAGAAATGGACAAGTTTTTCCTCCTCAGGTAGTAGACAAAAGTAGTAAAAACACTAAAAATAGAAGCTTTTGAACTCGACACTTATGCACGACCAGCTAGGAGAATTCTCCAGAGTTTAAGCTCGCATAATTGTCTGGAAGTAGTGGCTTAACTGCTGTGAATTTTGCGCAGTACTACCAATTGGCGGAGCTGGAATGGTTGTCCAACTACATGGGCGAGGGCGACGACGCCTTCGCCACCGAGGACCTGCAGAAGCTGCAGCTCATCAACGGCATCACCGCCGGCGGCTTCTCCTCGGCGGCGAAGGCGCCGCCGGCTCCAGCGAGCCACGCCACTGCAGCCTCAGCGACGCAGCCTGGCATGTTCCTCCCGGAGGCGCCGGTCCCCGCCAAGGCCCGCAGCAAGCGCTCCCGCGCGCGCCGGGCAACTGGTCGTCGCGCCTCTGTCGTTCTACCGCCCACCCCGGCCTCGCCGCCGTCCCCGGCGTCCATGGCTATCTCGCCGGCGGAGTCCGGCGTTCTCGGCCCACACGTTCCCCGCCAAGAAGCCGTCGAAGCCGTCCAGCAAGAAGAAGGACGCGCCGCCGGCGCAGCCGCCCCCGAGCGCGCCGGCGCATCAGTCGGCGGCGTCCGCGGAAGGGCGGCGGTGCCTGCACTGCGAGACGGACAAGACGCCGCAGTGGAGGACGGGGCCCATGGGGCCCAAGACTCTGTGCAACGCGTGCGGGGTGCGGTACAAGTCGGGGCGGCTGGTGCCGGAGTACCGGCCGGCGGCGAGCCCCACCTTCGTGATGTCCAAGCACTCAAACTCCCACCGCAAGGTGCTGGAGCTGCGCCGCCAGAAGGAGACGTCGATGCACCACCCAATGGCGGCGCCGCAGCACCACCATCAGCCGCACGTGATCGCCGGCGGGCTAATGCAGATGCAGAGCCCGCTGCTGTTCGACGGGCCGCCCGTCATGGCCGGCGACGACTTCTTGGTCCACCACCACTTAGGGCCAGACTTCCGGCAGCTCATCTAGACGTGTCCTGTGCTAGAATTGATCAATTAGCCCAGTAATAATCAATGCAGCTGGCTAAAACCCGGGAACCAAAAAAGTTTGGAAGAACTAATCTTTTCTTAGGAGTTCTTTTTGCCGGTATTTTTTCCCTTCACTTTGCTGGATAGCTCGTGTGCTTTTGTTCGGAAGTTTTCGTGTCAGTTTCGTTTATGATCTTCTCTGGTTCTATTTTTTTTCAGCTTTTAAGTTTTATTCGTCCTAACCCTTAATTTAGAACTTTATTCCAGTGAGAGTTTCTCTAGCTTTTTTCCTGTAGCATTTTGTAATTCAGGGCTAGCTACTAGTTCCCGCATTCTTCTACCAGAACATGAAAAATCGAAACTGAAAATTCTGGCTTCATTTTGTACCCTCTCGTGTGATCACTCACTCTGACTGAAGATAGATGAACATGTCGCCATGGCATGCATGCAGCTGGTGTGTCTGGTGAACCACTGAACCCACAGATGTTGTGTGCGCAACCGAACAAGGCAGTGCATGCAGGAGGCGAGCGCGCGGTGCCTGACACCGAGGGTCCGTTCCGTCGCGAACCCGGCCGGGCGGGCGGGCGCGCGCACGTGATCATTAGAATCTTGCGTGGAAAAAGATGCCTCCTTAACAATGGTGCCTCGATGTGGCTGGACAGTAGGAATGATCTCTTCTTCCTCGCTGTAAAACTGACGCCCCTCTTGCTTTTGTGCTGCCACCGTGGTGAGGTCATCATCGCTGTCGCTGTGCCCTGCCGGCAGCTGCCTCTGCCAACAGAAAGACGAAAGCTTCCATTTCACCTTGGCGCGCGTCAGAGTGGGCATGGGACAGTGCTGAGCGCTGACAGGCCGTAGGGAAATCTACTTCACAGTAGTTTTTCTTCTGATTGTGTCTAGTTAACCCGGCTGTGAATGCCAAGTTATCTTACTGTAAATCGCTATGCTCCCTTGCATGTTACGGCTACGATCAGCTACGCATACCGCATGCATGAACATGCAACAACTCTGGCATAGGACCAGCTAGTAGTGTAAGTAGCAGTGTAGTAATTTTGGTAACAGTAGTATTAGCTTAGGTTAACCTTAGCACGTTATAAGCTTTAGTAGGTACTGTAGGTCGCTTTCTCGCGGGCAACTGTGAGCGCATGTGGGCGCTCACTACCGGGGACAAGTGGAGGAGTATAAACCCGGCGTCGATCGGGGGGCAGGCAGCAGGGCGCCCGGTGACGGAGGCCGCTCACATGGGGCGTGGCAATAGAGAAACCCGAGATAGAGGAAAGAGAGCGGAAGTGAGCCGCCGTAGGGTAGTGTGCTTCTTCGACGACGACGACGACGCAGAGAGGCACGCAGCAAGTGCTCTGAATGAATTCTTTCTGACGGAGCGGTTGCGGCACAATATCGCCTCGGCCCGGGCGTCCTCGTGATCCCAGACACGCAGGGCGTTGGCGATCCAGATGGAACGATCGATAAAACTATGCCCATCGTGTGCGGCATGCTATGTTATACTGGTGCGCGTGTCGCGGTCAATTTACTGTCAATGTGGTACTGTACTGAAGATATACTCTTTGACATTTCACTGTAAGGATGGACTTTCCACCGTGCACATGCCTCGGTTACTTGAACTCTTGGCCACCGGCTGAGGTCCATGCCGCATAGAAACGGACGCTCCCTGTCGCAAGCGCGCACGGTAATTCGGCAAGCACCCACATCATGTTTCGTCCGGGAAGAAGGTCCACGGGCACAAGCCGGGATACCGAGACGAGCCGGGTCAAAGGCCTGCCTATCATCAGCGAGGCCGCGCGGGCGCACGCACCTCGATCCCTGCTAAGCTAGCTGCGCGCACGTACTGGTTTTTGGTCAATGCCACGGCCTCTGACGATATACCACACCCCTACTGCGCCTACATTATCAGCCAGATCGAGGTGGTGCCGATCATTAGCTGGAAAAATAATCGAAGGGGATCGATCGATCAGCGTGGCTGATGAGGGGAGCTGATACGTGCCTAGATTTTTTACGAAATTAAGCCGGGGCGGGCGTGGCATGGCGCGCGGGTGGTGCCGATCACATGCGCCCGTGCGCGCGCGCCCCCCCCGTCCGTGGAGCGGATCGGGCCGTGCGCGCGCGGGGGTGTGGGGGTGTGGCTTGGCTTGGCTTTTGTTCTCCGGATCGGAGGGTAACGTGCGCGCGCGGAAGCCGCGCGTGCCTCGCGACGCCGGCCGGGGCGGTGGCGGAGTCCGCCGGCCGATCGAGAGCAGTGCGGGTCACGTCGCGGGGCACGTGCAGGCACGTGAGGCGGCCCGCAACGCCGCACCACGCACGCACCCGCGGGGGGCGCGGCTTTTTTCTCGGTGGGGGCCGCGCGGCGGTGCGGTGGGCAGGCAGGCGTCGCGTGCAACGCAGATGCCCGCCCGCCGGCCGCCTTGACCTGCCCGCCACGGCAGGGCAAAGAGCCCCACGGGCTATGGCGTCGCCACCTGCCGCTGCCTTATCTTCTCCGAGTGGTACGTGCGTTGATGCCGTGCCGGCCGCCTACCCCTGCCTGCCTGCCCGCTTGCCATCCATGGACGGGCAGATATTTTCTCCGGTGGGGTTTTTGTTTACAATTTACTTGTCACGATTCATCAAAAGGCCCTGTACTAGCCGTACGACGTGTTCGTCTGGTTGTAAGCAGGAATATCGAATAATCCAACGCTGAAATGTTTGCCTCGTGACACTGCTCTTTACGGCAGTGGCTAGATTGTTACAGTCACAACTCGAGTGTTAGTACAGTTTTACAGCGTTGTATGCATTAGCTTTACTTGCTTATCCGATGTGTGATGCGTCGCAGTCTCAGACAGACTTGTCGCTTCTCAGGCATTTAAAAAGAAGGTCCTCTGCAAAGAGCGTGTCGGCAGTCAGTACAAGCATTCTGCAGCGACGAAGCCCTTCCATCCCATGCATTCCTTTCGTCGACACAATCTATCGCAGTCAGTACAAGCATTCTGCAGCGACGAAGCCCTTCCATCCCATGCATTCCTTTCGTCGACACATCTATCCCAGAGTCTGCGCCATGGTGCTCCTGCCTAGAGAGTGAAACGGATCAGATACGGACACAGTCTATCCCTGAGTCTACGCCATGGCAGAGCAGAGACTGAACTGCTCCTGCCTCGCTGCTTTTGCTTTGCTGGAGGAGAGCTGACGTGCTTCCCGTTTCCCTTCGGTTTTCTCGCAACAGGGCGAAATGCAAGAGAACGCAAGCCGCAGGGGACAAAGGAACGGAAGTACATGCTAGTATTGCACAACTCCAGGCATTTGCAGCCCTTTCGTGTTTGGATGTACACGCAAACAGA